>CAKNXH010081942.1:0-33056 GCA_932178445.1 Andricus quercusramuli
AACTGAAGATTTAACTGTTCAGTTTTTGGTTGACAATTTCTCTTTTATATTTGAAAATTTATGTAGTTTGCTGAAAGTTCGTCTTTTTGGTAGGAATCAATCTTCTTGTTTGAAAATTTATATTTTTGGCTGCAAATAAAACTAATTGGTACAGATTTAAACTTTTTTGTTTGAAATGGATTTTTGTTTTGTTTAAAATCCATCTAATTCAGTTGAAGATTCACAATTTTAGTTGAAATTTCATTGCTTTGGTTGAAAAATAGTTTGTTTTTTGTGATAATTAATTTTTTCAACTGTAATATTACCTAGTGGGGAAAAAATTAAGGATGTCCTAGACACGTTTGCGGGACATCCCTGAGAAATCTTTTGGAACATGCCCTTTGAACATCTTAGGGTTGCTCTTAAGACGTCTAATGTAAGTAAGAAAGATGTCCTGAGAACGTCCTATGTCTTTAAGACGTCATGAGGATCCGTGTTTGAAGACAGATGACGTGGCTGAGGAAAGTTGGCCTTACCATCCTGTACCATTATCTTCCAAACGACGTCATACAAAAATTCAGATTTATTTATGGGTTAGTTTCAACTTGAGAGCCAGTTATATTAAACATGTTTGGTGTTTTTCGATATAATCTGATACGGCTTTCAACTTCGAAGCAGCGTTTAGACCTCTTTAAGCGAAATCCGCAGGAGTTTTTAAATCAAACTATCACCGCTGATGAAACCTGGATCCATTACTACACGCCAGAGACCAAGCGAACAGCAAAACAATGGATTTTTTCAGCGAATCTGCTCCCAAGAAGGCAAAGATGGTCCCGTCAGTTGGAAAGGTCATGGCTACGATTTTTTGGGATTCAAAGGGAATCATCCTAATAGATTTTTTGGAGAAAGGACCCACGATCACGGGGCAATACTGCAGTGAATTATTGGACCGATTCAATGAAAAATTGAAAGAAACGCGACCCCATTTGGCAAAGAAAAAAGTGCTCTTCCACCACGATAACGCACCAGCTCACTCAACCGGATTTGTCGCGGGCGAATTGTATGAATTGCGCTACGAATTCCTGCTGCATCCACCGTACTCACCCGACCTGGCTCTTCGCGACTTTTTTCTATTTCCCAACATGAAAACGTGGCTTGCGGAAAAAAATTCAGCTTAAACGAGGAGATCATCGTCGAGACAGAAGCCTAATTTAACGTGTTTGACAAGTCGTATTTTTAGTGGGTTCAAAGAAATGGCCGGGACATGGGGAAAAGTGTATCACCCTACAAGAAGATTATGTTGAAAAATAAGAAAGAAATTTTGGGAAAAATTTCCGTCTTCATTCCTAACGCGGGTACTTATTGATCCACCATTGTACATGTAAGCCTTCCAAGCATTTCAAGATTTTAATTGAAGATGTTAGAAATATATATGTATTTGAAATTTAACAATATTTGACTGTTGAAGACTACATTATTATTATTATTAGTTCTGGGTTGAGACCTTAGCTGCCCCTGACGCTTGGGTAATCCCGTTGCGTCCCCTTGTGAGCCTAAGCATGACCCCATAGCCCTCTCCATAAGGAGAGGACCGCATCCACGCAATTGGCTGATATCTCTGACTCACTGATAAAGTAATTACCTGTGAGTGTTAGACGTTTCCCCGCAACCGCAGGGCAGTAATAAAGGATGTGAGTAGATGTCTCATTATCCTTTCCGCACAGACGACAGAGGGGACTTTCTGCAAGCCCTATCTTATTTCTGTGATATCCTAACTTCCCATGTCCTATGAATAGTTCTGTTAGGACTTTGATTTCATTCCTTCCGAGCTTGAGTATTTCCCTAGTTCGGTTCGAGTTAAGCTTTGAGCCCAAGTGTGTTTTGGCCTATCTGCAACCAGAGACCAAGTCCCACTTATTCTGATGTTCCTCAGTCAGCCACCTGTTAATTAGTTCAGTGACTGACCTGCTGGAAATAACTACCACTGGCTCCAGTAAAATATCTTTCTGCTGCTAGCTTGGCTAGCCTATCCGATATCTCATTGCCCTTGATACCGCTGTGTCCAGGGATCCATTACAGAGTGACTCGGTTTTCGGTCGCTAACGTATTTAGTACCTCAAAACATTCCCATACTAATAGCGACGTAGTCGTTGTTCCATTCAAGGCCAATATATAGCAGCCCTGCTGTCTGAGCAGATACGGATGTTCCTTTTACTGCCGTACTCCCTTGCCTTGTAGGCAAACTGGAGTATGGCCATAATCTCAGATTGTAGAGCTGTGGCGTGGCGTAGGACCACATCTCAATTGTGAAGCCCATTCCATTCCTTCTACGATATACGCCGGCTCCTGCATTTTCTTCGTTCCTTGAGCCATCTGTAAACCAGTTGTCTCCATCACATGGCAGGTATGCGTCACCGTTAACCCATTCCTTCTTCGTGGATAGGCTAACTCGATACTTCTTGTCGAAGAAGTGGCGAGTGACCATTTTGTCTCTGGGCATGTTCAGGGTAGGCCTTCTCGCGATGTCGACTTGGATCTTCACTGCTGCCGAAGTCCTTCTGCCATTCACCAAATTCAGCCTCCAGGCCACCTTTGCAGTCACGGCCTTGGTGGTAAGATGGAGGGGCTCTAAGCCTATTAGTGCCCCCAGTGCCATCGTGGGTATCGACTTCGAGGCTCCAGTGATGCCTCTCAAAATCAGTCCCCTGATCCTTTCCAGTCGAGACTTTACAGTGGACAGCTCGACCCTGCTCCACCAGACTACCGCCGCATAGGTTAACCTGGGTCGTAACATCGCTGTATAAATCCACATAAGTGTCCCCGGTTTCAAGCCCCAGCTTTTCCTTATGGCTCTCCTACAGAGCCATAGGGTCGCTACTAGCTTCTTGCACTTGTTTTCCAGGTGCTTATTCCATGACAGCTTCTTATTCAGAATTACTCCTAGATATTTTGCTCGTTCTTTGATTTCCAGCTGTTGTCCTCCACGTTTCAATGTACAATGTACAACAACCGCATCTGCGTTACTTGGATTAACCGATAATCCAGTTTTCTTGCACCATGAATCTGTTATCATCAGTGCTTGCTGCATTACTCCGAAGAGCACATCCAGATGCTGACCGCGCACGATAACCAATATATCGTCCGCATAGCCTATGACGTGAAGGCCCTGACTCGAGATCAGATAAAGTAATTCATCCACTACCAGGCACCACAGTTGGGGTGATAAAACTCGCCCCTGCGGACATCCCGAGTCAATGGTTCCACTTAGAGTGACATCACCCTTAGTCGTGGTTAGATTCCTGTTGGCCAACATGTGTCACGTCCATTCCACGACTGCAATTAGGTTCACTGCTCCGATTAGAGCCGTCTCCTTCGAGTGACCAGCCCTGTAGGCGTATTGCTCCTTGTGAGGCGGTCTGCTTGACAAGACCTTATCGCCGATATACCGATCTATATATATACCGACCTTATACCGATCCTACCTGCCTTCGGAATGAAAACTACTTTTGTACCCCTCCAAGCCGTCGGGACATATCCCAACGTCAAACTAGCCCTAGCAACTCTCACTAGCTCTCACTAGACTTGTAAGGACTGAAGGATTTCAGGGCCCACCTGACCCTGGCAGGGGTGACAATCTCGTTGGCCAGCCGTCGTTTGGGGCCCAGTTGGGCCACAGGTGACTTTGCTTGCCTCTGTGTTGCCGTCCCTTTCTCTCCAGACCTTGAAAAGCTTGGAAAATGTGCCCTGATCAGATGAACCAAGGTATCCCCGTCTGACTCTGAGTATCCCTCTCCAGGCAATTTCAGAGTGCCGAGAATAGCATCCGGATTTCGAGAAAGCAGCCTGTCCAGTCTAGCCGCCTTAGCTCTCTTCTCGATCACTGTGCAAAAGTTGGTTCAGCTCTTCTGCTTTGCCTTACGTATTGCTCCTCTGTATTCGTCCATCATCGTTGTGAAGGACGTCCATAGTTCTTCCGTGTCGCCAGTACTGGCACGTCTGAACCTCTCTCTGGTTACCCTGCGAAGCTCTTCGAGTTTCCCATTCCACCAGTATGTCTCCCCAGCCTTTCGGACTCTTGTAGGTCGACAATTACTTTCATAAGTAGCTTTGATGGCTTCCGTTAAAGTTTTGGCTGTCATATCCAGGGTGCCCACGTCTCGAATTAACCTTGGAACCACTGAGAGTGCACATCTTAGTTCCGTGGAAAACTGATCCCAGTTCGTTCTTTTTGGATTTCTGACCTATTTAGGGCCAGCGGGTACAATGGATTCCAAAACGAACTCTATCTGTGAGTGATCTGAGAGAGAGGGTTCGTCTGAAACCCTCCACTTCTTGATACTATCCCTAAAACTTCTGGTGCAAAAAGTGTTGTCAATGACTTCTTCCCTGACCGAATTACGGAACGTCGGGGTGTTCCACGTGTTAAGAATATCTAAGTTAGTAGTGATTATGTATTCCAGTTGACGTCCGTGCTACCCCAAAAAGTATGGTGGGAATTAGCATCGCACCCCAACAGAAGAGGAATACTTCTTACCTCGCAATATTCCAACAGTGTACGTACCTCCACTGGTGGATCAGTATCGCTGTCATAAGGAAAATAAGCTGATCCCAGAACTAGCCTCCCTATTCCTTTGAGATTCATGGCTATCACCATCAGGTCTCTCGAAAATAGTTCCAGCAGCGGGACAGCGCTAACTCCCATCGTCAGTATACACGCCCTTGGTTTGGCCGTCTTGGGGTTCCTGTAACAAAAAAGACCAGCCGCCCCTAATCCCCTAATGGTATCTCGAACTAACCATGTTTTCTGTATTAGCGAGATACCCGTATACCTCGCAGCCATACCCCTCTGCAAAACTGCAGAGGCGTCTTTGCTGTGATGCAAGTTAATCTGGGTAATGGTTAGACATTTATGTCTGCTTCAGATCTTCCTGCATCTCAACAGGCTATCTTATTCCTGCTCGGTAACCCTAAAGTTGACCTGCCCAAAGTGATAGCAGGGCATGTTGTTGAGGGCCGAAAGGGCCCTCGTTTGGGACTCAGGAATATACACGACTAGAAGATGCCTAGTGCCGCCTAGTGTTTCCCCTTCCTGAGGCTTTTCGTGCCTGAAAATTCGCCAGGACGCTGTCTTCAGTGAGGGGTTGAATCCCTCCAACCGACGGAGCACCTCAGACGGGTCTTCCGGTTTGCCCGGGAACCGCGACGTAGCTCTCACCATTTTTTGGAGCAACTCAACCCCACCCACCTTAAGGGACGCACCTTCACACGACTCTGTCTCGACCACCGCTTTGAGTAGCCAAGCTTTAGCCGCTGGGTCGGCTGCCACAAATACAAAGACCTCTCCTCTGCAGAAGAAGGTCAGAAATTTTTGTCATTGATCTGGGGACCCTTTTCCAAGCGCCCTCCAGGTAGCCTCTCTGAAGATCTCAAACTGCTCCAACATGAGCAATGAGTCCAGGTAGTTGGTGTCAGCCACCACAACCGCTAGGGGGTTGGTCCTCTGAGCAGCCGTCAGTCTAACCCCCGAAGACTCTCTGTTCGTCGGCTGCTGGGCCGCCTTGTGCCTCTTCACGGGCCCAGCCACCCCTGGTGGAGTGCCCTCTGAGCCTCTACCTCTCTTCTGGGCCTGAGTGCTAGATGTCAGCCCTTTAGCTGCCCACCTCCTTAAGCCTCCCCACCAACTGCAAGGTGAAGACTACATAAATGAATAAGTCTGTAGGTTTTAAAATAATTGTTTGTTGAAAATCTGGGTCTACTAGATATCAATGATCTCCTACGCATCAAAAAATAAAAAAGTTCCTATAAAATGTGTGAAGCCGGTTGAGATCTGCGAATACGTAGAAAAATTGGCATCCATAATAATATTTAAATTACGAAAATAAGAATTTTTTGCAACAAATTTTGCTAGAGCGCAAAAAAACTTTTGATAAAGGATTCAAAATTAATTGTGCTTTTCAGGATCCTCGATTCTTCAAATTTGAAATTATTCAGTTTCGAAAGCTTATAAATTTCAAAATATTTATTCGTAAATCACTTAATCTTTATTCGTTCAAATCTAAACATTAACAAAATTTTAATGTGCATTGTGTTTAGTGCTTATTCAGAACTATCAAATTTTGAATTGCATTCAATTTCAAATTCTGAAACCATCAAATTCAAAATTATTTCATTTTTAGTACTGGGAATATTTATCATTAAGAGAATTTGAGTTTCCCATGTCTCGAAGTTAAATTTTTTAAGATCGAAAGCTTCTAAACGAAATTTGTAAAATTTTTTGTATCTTTCAATTCGCAAGAAATGAAAGTGATTCTCGCTTGAGATTTACTATTTTATCAGGCTTCAAAGATTAACTCAAGATTATTGCCAACGGCAATACCACGCTGAAAACACCAGTTCCCGTAAGATCACTGAAGTTAAGCAGCGTTGGGCGCGGTTAGTACTTGGATGGGTGACCGTTCGGCGAATACTGCGTGGTGTTGGCCCGTCGTGGGTGTGGTGGACCCACACTGGTAGTATTTATCCACCTAGAAACACTACCCGAATCGGGTAGTGAGGCAATGAACTTTCGAGTTCGAAATGCTAATCAATTTTTTTTTTTCAAAGATTAACTTATTTCATTTTGAAGGCTGCTCCACTAAAATGTTCACAATTATCAATATTTTTTTAAATCAGTGTCTACTTTAGATGTCCGTGAAATGAAATGCATTCAAATTAGATAAAGCTTCTGTGTCATGTGTGCTGTCGTGCTCAAACAAATTTTGTAATTTTTCAGCGGATATTTTTTAAACGTGAATACACGAAGGTGAAGTAGATTAAGTATGTAAATAATTCTGTTTTTCTTTGATTTTGAGTTGACGTAGTCTGTGCATACGTTTCACAATATAACTTTCGTACTGCGTCATTTATACACTCGGGCTTCTCATTGTTTGAATAGAATGGAAAATTGTTGGCAACCCGGAAGAAAACTGGGAATGAGAATTTTTGTCGTCGAATTTCAGTGTTTATTCTAAACAGAAGATATTATCCAATGACACTAAAATTTGGAGAGCTTATTGCTGTTGGGCAGATAAAACTTTCACTTACTATTGGAATCGGCTACTTAAAAAAAGGGTTTTTCGCCCACCCTACTGCATATATCACCCTAGATCTAGATGTTGTCTCAAAAACAGTCAGATGGGAGGAAGCATCAGTAATAATTTATACCTAGGTGTGCAATATCAGGAGTATATAATTGAAATAACTCAAAGAACACATTTGTTGAAGTAACTAAACACTTTATTCTATTAATTACATTTACATTTTTCTATACACTTGCACACAAAAAACCCATACCCATAATATCTACCCTCTACCGTCTGCAGCCGGATTTTCATTAGAGGCGCTCGCATTTGCTTAGACATTTAGCCAGGGAAAGGAAAACTGCAGAAAACCTTTCTCGAGCGCAGCCGGTTACTGACAATTATTCGTCGTGCTCTTTATAAACATACACCTTCTTAATTTGGCGATCGTTAAGCGGCTCCCTAGGTCTAACATTCGACACGTCTCCCTCGTCCAACTTTATTTTCCTGAATCCTTTCAGCTGAAAGAAAAAGTACGAACATAAAACAGTAGTAATAAGTTATGAAAATCATTTCCTTTTCTATTTTAAATATAGATATATATTCCTACCATGTTTACGGAAACATCGAAATCAAGCATAGGTTCGAACCAGGTCACAGATTCCGAGCAAGGTGGATAATCTAAAGAGCCTTTGTAAAATGTAAATGCTGTTAGATCTTCTCTATCTACTAAACTTGCTAAGGGAAACGGGGGTATCACAGCTGTTGAATTTATGGATTGCACCTTATGTATAGTTTTTTCCAGGTCATGAAAAAAATGTTCGGCTTCTTTTGATTCCGCATATCCACCCTGAAATGTCAAGGATAGATCAATAATATAGGATTTTTCATAAAGATAAATTCAATTTCTTTTTTCTTTTTTTTACATTTTCCTAGGATATGCATTTTTAATATGATTGTAAAGGATTTAAGGAATTTCAGGGCACTTTTTTAACATCCAAGGAATTTTTAAGAGCTTCAAAAAACTTCAAGAGAGTTTGGAGAGATTTAAAATATTTTTGGGTATATACGAAACGATTGTTTGGGACCTATAAGGTTTCAGGATATTTCAAGAGATTTCTTAAAAAATTTTAAGAAATTTTAAATTAATTTGAATGAAATCAAAGGATTTCAAAGCATTGATAGCATTTAATTTCAAAATTACATTTCAAATTATTTAAGCATTTAAAATTGCAAAGCCTTTTGAGAATTTTGTAAAATGTCAAGAAATTACAAAATTTTTTTAAGGATCTGAAATATCTTAGGACATTTTTAAAGATTTTGAAGATTGTAGGGTAATTGAATAAATTTAAATGAATGATCAAGAACTGCTTCCAAAGGCTTCAGGGGAATTCGGAAGACTGAAAATATTTGAGGACATTCATACGAATTCAAAGGAATTTTAAAACATTGAATATGTATCAACAGATTTTAAAAAGTTTTAATGATTTGAATGATTTCGGAATACTTCGAAAATTTCCAAGCAATTTTGAACTTATTTCAATAATTTTCAGGGGCTTTAACAAATTCTAACTAATTCGGTGTAGTTTAAGAAATTTTCGAGGGATTTCCATAGATTTTGATGATTTGATGGAATTTTTATATTCCCCTGAATTCTTACGCATGTTTTCAAATTTGTTTGGTTTTCCTTAAATTTGTCTTAACCCATTTCAAACTTACTGAATTCAATGCATTTTTTATATATTTTAATTTTTAATTCACTTCAAATGTTTTATAATTCACCTTGAATTTTCATGTATATCAACGAATTCTTCTTAGCTTTCTAGAAATTTTCTAAATTGACTCTAGTTTTAGTGAGATCAATAAAATGTTGTGCATTTTTTGAAGTTCATCGCGGCAATGTGTCCTTTCAAAAATGTGATTTGCTGGGGGTTGTCATGGCTCAACGCCAATTGATTTGGAATTTAGCCTGAATTCTGATTAATTCATCATAAAATATTTTTAATACTTGGGCATCCTCAGAGTTTACTTAAGTTTTTCAAAACTCATTGCAAACTTACTAAATTCAATGAATTTTTGCTTATTCTTAAATTGTTATATAATCATTGAATTCCTCTCACTTTTCTTAAACTACTTTATTTCCACTCCAAGTTTATTTAAAATTCAAAAAAAAAATGAAAAATGAAAAATGAAAATGAAAAAAAAAATGAAAAATGAAAAAATGAAGTGGTGTGGCAAGTCTTGGGGGCGAATATGTAACTTTTTCACTTTAACTTCTACTTTCACTTTTTCGAAATTCACGTCGGTAGTCTTTTTTTGAATTTTGATTGCCACAAAATTAAAAAAATGACGTGAAATTTATGAATGTTGAAGTAAAAATTAATTTGAAAGAGTATCACAATCAGCCCACCCCCCCTTATTTTCTCACTTTTAGTTTCAGCAAGAAAATATTTGTGTATTATTTCTTAAAAATAATTAATAAACGCTTATTGAAAGAAGGCATTCTAACTAATTAATTTGTACATCTTACGTAGAGCAACACTCGAATTACTGCGAGACCGTCCTTCTGTGATTGAGCTTTCTCAAATGATTTCAAGTCTTCTTTATAAAAATACAACTGCATCTCCATATCATGCCTGTTGAATTAAAAGAATACCATGAAATTTACTATCGAACGTTTTGTCAGTGTCAGCGACAATACAAATACCAAGAGATTATTTTTGGCTCACGAAACGATGTCTTTATCCTTAGGCTGAAAATTGAGGTAGTCCGTCCACTTTTTATTCGTGAAGTTAAAATGAAAATTATTATAATTATTATGATTTTCAGAAATGGTTTCATTAGTCACTTGCCAAATTTGAATTAGTGAACATTTTACTAATTGATTGACAAATCGCATATTTGGTTAATAAAAGATTAATATATAATCTTTTCATGAGTTAGATAGCAAAGAATCACAATTTGCATATACCTTAGAAAGTTATTAAGTGAAAATATTTATAAATTCTGCGGTTGTTTGGGTCATTCATTGATTAGCGAACTTTGCCTATCGATTGTTTTCGATATAAAATCGAGATTCTGGGAAATTTTTTTTTACCTTGAATGAATGAAGTAAAATACATAGACGTTTAAACAATTTCATCGTTTCCTCGTATTCTACTCAAAAGTCTCACAATATTGCATTAACATTGTGTCAATAGAGTTGAAAATGCTACGATACAGCCTTTTTCTAAAGAAGTTGAGTTTAGAGAGTTTGAAACATGTTCGGAATACAAACCTTTTTTTGGGCCCAACGGAAAATAGTTTTTTCAAATACGTAATTCCCACGAAGGGGTCCACCAGTAAACCTCGGAGGTTTTCCAGACCAATTATTTTTTATTTCCACTGTATTATGAAAAAGGTAAAAGAATGTATGAAAAAATGAAGCAGAATTAAATTCATGATTCAAAATAATGAATGTTTATTACCAGTGTGACCAGTATTCTTAACGGTCATATTCGTTGGTAATTGATTAAAGTCTGTAAATTTCAATTTTTCCTTAATAGGTGGAAAATCAGCTGTGGAATATGCATCCTTAGCTATAGGAGATTGAAGTTCCCCATTACATTTTGGATAATGTTTGCCCCAGTTTTTAGCATCTTTATAACTGAATGTGCCTGGAAGAAACGAATAAAAATTGTAAAGCCGTTCAATAAGAACCAATTATCCACATTATCGCTTATATTATTTGGATAATTTTTGAATAATTGATTCTTTTAAATTTTTGAACATAAGATAATTATATCTCTAATGTACATCGATCTATATTCATAGGGAATTATGAAATGTGTTTAAAAAAAGTTTTATAAGTATCACTTACTTGCTCCTAAAATAAGACTGAAAAGAATAGTCGCTATCAGGTATCGCAGGTTCCTCCCGGAACTATGCATATTCTAAAATAATATGGAGAAAACAATATTACAACTTTATATTTAGATATAAATTTAGACTTTTACGTCTTCCTTGTTTTTCTTGAAGACCCAGCGGTGTGATGAATAAATTGTAGAGTCAATAAATCGGATGCTAGTATCTTGAAGAAAGAGTTTGCTCTTGAAAGAACGACTATATATAGACGGACATTCTTATCTTTCTCATCTTGTTATTATTATAGTTAATTATGCACGTGATTGTGTTGTGAATTTAATTTTGCACACGTTTTTAAAGTTCGTCGCATTTAAAATTCAGTTATAAAATCAGTGGAGCACACTAGATTCTTTAGTAGGGGAACCCCCACCATGCTAACCCCACTGGAGGAAAACCTTGCATTGACTTTAACCTTTACATTCTTCATAAAAGACTCTTCTTACCTCGTAGATTCTCTGATGAGGAATAGTATTTTCAATGCTTAAATTATCTAAATTTTCAAAATTTTCTAAAATCTCTAAATTTGTAAATTTTTTTGTATACCAATATATAAAATTGACGCGTTGCGCTAACACGATACCGAGTAAGTCATCGAGCCTACAGGATACAGGCAGATATACAGACAGACAGATACCTTCGTATGAATCGTTTTTTCTGACTCAGGAGGTCAATGTTATCTTCAGGCTGCGTCATTTATAGAATAAGGCTTTCGTGTGCTTCCATAAAGTTGAACATTAGAAATTATTTCATTTTTTCATCCAGATCAACTTTAACGAAATTATTCTCAAATTTATTATTAAAACAACATAGGAAATTGAAAATTTTCCACAGAAAGAGAAAAAAGGAAGAAAATCTCAACCGTTCCCGTTCCTCACGGACTAATTTTAATTACTATCTACAGTAGTGTGGTCCGAAATGCGTTGGATTTCTTTCTCAAAATTTTCATGCATATCGTCCCCAAATAGTTTTGAATCCGCAAGAAAATAAATGCGTTTTTTTAACGATAGAGGTTCCGGAAGGTCCATGAACACGCATTTCCCACAAGAAAAAGAGGTTTTTGTAAATTTAATTCAGAACCGTCAATTCTAGATTAATGAAGTTGAAACTCAACATTTCTCTTAACAATTATCTATAGAATACAAATGAATAATTTATTTTCAAATATCACCTCCATCAGTCTGTTTGATAGGGTTCCAAAAAAACCCCATAAGTGAAAAATTGGGTTTTGTGAGAGTAAGAAAGTCGCGGTTTCTCCCGATTTCCAAATTATTTTCAACTTATCACTGAGTGCGAAGCAATAATTAATTAGATTTAAAAAAATAATTGTTTGAACCATTTGTTACTATTTCTAATAATATTCTCTTAAAATAATGCTAGAAAGTTCTAGATTTTTATGAAATTTTCCATCTTTTGTCCATTTTCTAATTAGAGCAGGTGATAATGAATTTGAGTTAACAAAAATAATTGTTCACAAAATTGGTTATTATTTTTAATAATATTCTCTATGAATAATGCTAGAAAGTTACGTTTTTCCAGAGTTTCGGAACTTTTGTTCACTGTCCGCTTAGAGAGGTGAAAATTAATGCAAGTTAATAGACACAAATGTTTATATGATTTATTAATGTTTAAGAATATCTTCTCTCGGATAATAGCTAAAACTTTGCGGTTTTTTCATAAAAATTGTCTACTTTGCTTCGGCTTTTCATTTCTAGACAAATAATTGGATTTTTTTTATAACTTTTATACAGTTTATAACTTTTTTTTAAATTATTATAGGAAGTCCTCAATAATTTTTCCACCAAGCAATTAGTTTTTCACCATTCAATTGGAAAATATATCGACTGCTCGAATTAGTAATTTGTTACTAATCTTTTTAGAGGTTTCAATGCCAAATTCATTTAAAAGTTGTGGAAATAAAGAAATTTTTCACGAAAATAAAATAAATTCTTTCAAGTCAAATTGATGCAGGTACTAATAATGAATTGAAACGCTTCAAATTCGAAATATTTCTTTTTCAACTAAATAGAATAGAAAACGAAATAGTTGAATTTTCACCCAAAGAGATGAATTCCCAACCCAGAAGATTAATTTTTTCACCAAAAGAGAACAATTTCCTTCCAGAAGTGAATTTTCATCTTAAATTATGAATCTTGATCCACCAAAAAAATCTTTGACTAAGTAGATACATTTTAAACGAGAAAATTTAAAAGTCTTCATTAAAAAAAAAATTGAATTCATCCAAAAAATATCAGTTCAACAAAATATTCGATTTATCGACCAAATTATTGAATTTTCATGCTGAAAAGATCCGCCTCCTACAAATAAGTTTAATTTTCAACTTTGAAATATGAATTTTCAATAAAAATGTTCATCTTCAACCAAATATTTTAATTTTTTACAAAAATATTTGAATCTTCAACCCAAAAGGACGAATTTGCAACAAAATAGTTACATCATCAAACAAAAAAGACAAAGTCCCAATAAAAAATTTCATAGTTGATATTTCACCCCAGAAAGTTTTTTCAGTCAATACAAAAATTGAAATAAATTTTCTACCCAATTGTTAAATTTTCATGCCAAAGAGACAAATTTTCAACAAAACAGTTGATCTATCAACCAAAATATAACTTCTTACTAAAACTGTTGAATTTACTAAAAATAATTAAATTTTATCTGAAGAATAACTATTTTTAACTTAAAAAACATGATCTCCCAACGAAAAATGCAAAATTTGATATTTTACCATAATAGAATTTAATTTTAATTTTTTTCTAAACATTTGAATTCAACCAAAAAAGACGAAATTTCAGGAGAAAGGAAAAATTTTCAACCAAAAGGAAGAATTTTAAACAATATATTTGAAGCTTCAATAAAAAACGATAACCTCTTAACAAAATAGTGGAATTTTCAACCAGGAAATATAAATTCTCAATTCTATCTGGAAAACGTGGAATTTTCAGGAAATTCTTATATACCTGAAAATTCTTAGAAATGTCAGGTAATTTTCTTTCAAAGTCAGGGAATTTTTTCCAGTGAGTGTCTAATTTATTTTTTAATTGCAACATAAAATTAAATAAGAATCATTCTTTATTTGTAAAAGAAGCTTCATATTTCTCTATTTCACTATTTTCTTGAAAATCGTTTTTTTTTTTGTATTAAATAATATTTTTCAACCAAAAAGTTAACTGTTTTATTTCTGATTGAAAATTCCTTTTTTTTTTTTTGGTTCTAAACTATTTTTTTTACTTAAAATGTGACTATTCCACTTGAATATTCCATAATTGTAATTAAAAGTTCATCTCGTTGGTTGAACATTAGGTTTTTCAATTAAAAATGTAACAATTCAAATTTTTGGTTGAAAATGTAATTATTCTAAAGATTCATGTTCTTGTCGAAAATGTATCTTTTTGGTTTGAAATTCCAGTTGAAGATTCATAATTTCAGTTAAAAATTCATTTTTTTTTGGTTAAAAATTAATTCTTTTAACTGAAAATTTAGTGATTCAGTTTTTGACTGACAATTTATCTTTTATAATTGAAAATTTATGTAGTTTGCTGAAAATTCGCCTTTTTGGTAGGAATCAATCTTCTTGTTAGAAAAGTTATCTTTTTGGCTGCAAATAAAAGTAATTGGTACAGATTTAAACTTTTTTATTAGAAATGCATTTTTTTCTGGTTAAAATCCATCTATTTCAATTGAAGATTCACAATTTTAGTTGAAATTTTATTGCTTTAGTTGAAAAATAGTTTGTTTTTTGTGAAAATTAATTTTTCAAACTGTAATCTTGATAAATTTTTCACTTTTGGGTAAAACCTGACATTTTTCAGTTCGAAATTCAACTATTTGGTTAAAAAAAATTTTAGTTGAAAATTTATGTATTTTTTTTTTAAATTGTTTTTTTTTTACCTCTCAGAAAATTAATCTTATGGTTTGAAATTTAATCTTTTTGGTTGAAAATAGAATTAATTGTTTCGAAGTTTAACTTTTCTCAACGATCAAAGTTTTTGAAGCAACCAAAGACTTTATTCTATTGATTACATTCACATTTTTTTCTTAAATTTGCACACAAAAACCCCACGCCCATAATATCTACCCCCTACCGTCTGCAGCCGGATTTTCATTAGAGGCGCTCGCATTTGCTTAGACTTTTAGCCAGGGGAAAGGAAAACTGCAGAAAACCTTTCTCGAGCGCAGCTGGTTACCGACAACTATCCCTTTATACTCCAATTAGAAACCTCCACCGACTTAACTGGACGTCCATTTAGCGGCTGAGGAGGTCTAACATTCGACATATCTCCCTCTTCCAACTTTATTTTCCTGAATCCATTTATCTGTAAGAAAAAGTACGAATATAAAATGGTAGTAGTAAATAAGTTATCAAACTCATTTCCATACATATTTTAAATATAGATATATATTCTTACCATGTTGACGGAAATATCGAGATTACACGTATTTTCGAACCAAGTCACAGATTCCGAGCAAGGTGGATAATCTAAAGAGCCTTTGTAAAATGAAAATGGTGGGAATACATCATCTTCTCTATCTACTAAACTTGCTAAGGGAAACGGGGGTATCACAGCTGTTGAATTTATGGATTGCACCTTTTGTATAATTTTTTCCAGGTCATGAAAAAAATGTTCGGCTACTTTTGTTTCCACATATCCACCCTGAAATGTCAAGGATGGATCAATGATATAGGATTTTTCATAAAGATAAATTCAATTTTTTTTATTTTTTTTTTCATTTTCCTAGGATATGCATTTTTTATATGATTCCAAAGGTTTTAAGAAATTTCAAGGCACGTTTTTAACGCCCAAGGAATTTTTAAGAACTTCAAAAAACTTCAAGATATTTTGAAAAGATTTAGAATATTTTTGGGTATATATGAAACGATTGTTTGGGACCTATAAGGTTTCAGGATATTTCAAGAGATTTCTTAAAAGATTTTAAGATATTTTGAATTAATTTGAATGAAACAAAAGGATTTGAAAGCATTTTCAGTATTTAATTTAAAAATGACATTTCAAATTATTTAAGCGTTTAAAATTGCTATACTTTTTGAGAACTTTGAAAAATGTCAAGAAATTACAAGTTATTTTAAAGAGTTTGAAATATCTTAGGATATTTTTGATAGATTTTGAAGATTGTAGGGTAATTCAATAAATTTGAATGAATTTTCAAAAACTGCTTTTAAAGGCTCCAGGGGATTTCGAAGGACTGAAAATATTTGAGGGCATTCATAAAAATTCCAAGTAATTTTAAAACCTTGAATATGTTTCAAATAGATTTTAAAAAGCTTGAATGATTTCGGAATAATTCGAAAATTTCCAAGTAATTTTTAACTTATTTTAATAATATTCAGGGACTTTAGCAAATTCTCACTAATTCGGTGTACTTTAAAAAAATTTCGAGGGATTTCCATGGATTTTAATGATTGTATGGCATTTTTATATTCCCCTGAATTCTTACGCATGTTTTCAAATTTTGTGAATTTTTTGCAATTCATTGCGGCAATGTGTCCTTTCAAAAATGTGACCTGTTGGGAGTTGTCATGACTCAACGCCAATTGATTTAGAATTTAGCCTGAATTCTTATTAATTCATAATAAAATATTTGTAATACTTGGGAATCTTTGGAATTTCCTTAAGTTTTTCGAAACCCATTATAAACTTACTAAATTCAATGAATTTTTGCTTATTTTTGAATTGTTATATCATCATTGATTTCCTCTCACTTTTCTTAAACTACTTTAAATCCACTCGAAGTTTATTCAAATCAACGGATTTTTGGAATGTTTTCGAATAAATTGGAATTGGAATTCTGGTCTTTACATATCAATTGACAGGGAAAATGAAAAATTTGTCAAGGAGAAGTAATGGAATGTTGAAAATGAAGTGGTGTGGCAAGTCTTGGGGGCGAGTATGTAACTTTTCCACTTCCTTTTCTACTTTCACTTTTTCGAAATTCACGTCGGTAGTCTCTTTTTTTAAACTTTAATTGGCACAACAATAAAAAAACAACATGAAATTGATGAATGTTGAAGTGGGAATGAATTTGAAAAAGTGACGCAATCAGCCCCCCTCCCCTTATTTTCTCACTTTCAATTTCAGCAAGAAAAAATTTGTGTATTATTTCGTAAAAATAATTAATAAACGCTTATTGAAAAAAAACATTTCAGCTAGTTGATTTGCACATCTTACGTATAGCCACACTCGAAATACTGCGAGACCGTCCTTCTGTGATTGAGCTTTCTCAAATGATATCAAGTCTTCTTTATAAAAATACAACTGCATCTCCATATCATGCCTGTTGAATTAAAAGAATACCATGAACTTTGCTATCGAACGTTTTGTCAGTGTAAGCGACAAAAAATATCAAAACAGTATTATTGACTTACGAAGCGATGTCTTTATCCCGAGGCATAAAATTGATGTAGTCCGTCCACTTTTTATTCGTGAAGTTAAAATAAAAATTATTATAATTATTATGATCTTCAGAAATGGTTTCATTAATCACTCGCCAAATTTGAATTAGTGAAAATTTGACTAATTGATTGACGAATCGAATATTTGATTAATAAAAGATTAATATTTTATCTTTTCACGAATTAAATAGTAAAAAATCACAATTATCATATACCTACGAAAGTTATTAAGTAAAAATATTTACAAATTCTGCGGCTATTTGGGTCATTAATTAATTAGTAAACTTTCCCTGTCGATTGATTTTTATAAAAAATTGAGATCCTGCTAATTTTTTTTAACCTTGAATAAGTGAGGTAAAATACATAGGCGTTCAAACAATTTTATTGTTTTCTCGTAACAAGCATTCTCATTGTGTCAATAAAGTTAAAAATGCTACGATGTAGCGTTTTTCTGAAGAAGCTTTCCAATTTTTTTTTTTTCAATTCAAGTAGTAAATCGTCACTAGTACAATCAACGAAATTTCAGTAATTTGAATTTAAAGAGTTTAAAACATGTTCAGAACACTTACCTTCTCTTGGGCCCAACGGAAAATGGTTTTTTCAAATACGTAATTCCCACGAAGGGGTCCGCCAGAAACACTTGGAGGTTTTCCAGACCAATCAGATGTTATTTCCACTGTATTATAGAAAAGGTAAAAAATTGCATAAAAAAATGAAGCCGAATTAATTTCATAATTCAAAATGATGAATGCTTATTACCAGTGTGACCAGTATTCTTCACGGTCATATTCGTTGGTAATTGATGAAAGTCTTCAAATTTCAATTTTTCCTTAATAGGTGTAAATTCAGCTGTGGAATATGCATCCCTAGTTATAGGAGATTGAAGTTTCCCATTACATTTTGGATAATGTTTGCCCCAATTTTTAGCATCTTTATAACTGAATGCGCCTGGAAGAAACGAATGAAAATTGTGAAGACGTTCAATAAGAACCAATCATCCACATTATTGCTTATATTATTTGGATAACTTTTGAATAATTAATGCTCTATTCTTATCCAACAAAATATGATTATATCTCTATTGAAATTCAAGAATTCTGAATCAGACTAAAATCAAATTCAAAATCTCATTTAACGTCCAATAATCAAGTCAATATATAGAATTCCTGAAAATAAAACAAAAATTCAACGATAAAATTTGGACAACCCCAACAAAATGCTCCTATTAAAATTCCTAAACAACAAAATAAAAAATTTGTTCCTTTGGACAAAAATAAAAAAAGAGGAAAGAAAAATGACTTACAATAAAAAAACATGCAGAGTATTTACCAACGTTTCGGTGCTCACACAGCACCCTTATCAAGGCAAGAAAATGAAAGCAGGTGGAACAGCGACCAAGCGACGACGCTATCCCTTCGATACCTGAGATCTGAATGTGGGTCAATAGGCTAATCCGTCACAACAAAAAAGAAATAAGAGAAAGTCAAGACTCATGAAAACTAAATGTAATTAATTAAACTTGAATAACTTTTGTTTTTTAATATAAAGCATTTCCATGAATTCTCTCTTTCTCTCATTACCTTCACTATGCAAAATTTCAACATTATCCCAGTCAAACTTATGGTCAACATCAACAAACCCTCTCCTATGTCTAGCAAGAACACTCTTATGACAACGTCTCAAACGAACATCACTTTTGTGCTCCTCCACCCTAGTATTAAGTCTCCCAGTCTGTAGCTGAAATGTTACGTTGCTTGTTTTTGATTTGTTGAATTCTAATTGTGATTTGTTGCTCAACCAACTTTTTTGGGTAATGATTCAGAAAAAGGATATTCCTAACAAAATTCAAATTCTCCTTGTGAAATGAAATGTGGGACAAACCTAGAGTCCTGTCGACTAAGTTTTTGATGACTGCAATTTTGTTCTGAAAAGGATGAGCCGAAAAGAAATTTAAAAAACTACCTGAATATGTATTTTCCCTGTACCAATTGGTAATAATATTACCATCCTGACCTTTAATTACTCTCACGTCCAAAAAACTGATTTCACTAATTTTCTCTATTTCGTGGGTAAACTGAAGTTTTGGATGAAAACTGTTAAAAGCATCAAAAAACGCCTGTAGCTTTGCTAGAGGAACACACAACAAAGTGTCATCAACATACCGATAGCAAAAGGGCAAAACAAAATCCAGCTTCTTGAAAGCAAAGACTTCCAAATCTTCCATAACTATTTCTGCCAAAATCGGAGAAATGACTGAACCTATGGGAGTACCAAACTTTTGCCTATAACAAGATCCATTAAATTTAAAATAAGTCGAATTCATAATGAAAACTATCCCTTCAATAAAATCTTTTTGACTTAATCGAGTACGTGTCCTTATATTGTCCCATCTATTTAAAATTGCTTGTTTAACTAATTCAAGGGGTATATTTGGGAACATTGCAACAACATCCAAAGAAATCATTACATGGTCATCAGGGACAGTTTTTCGAATAATATTTTTTTGAAATTCCCAGCTATTTTTAATATTGTATTTAGAAGTTGCAATTGAGTCTTTAAGTATCAAATTAAAGTTTTGTTCTAAAAATTTCGTTGGAGTGTTAATAGTTAAAACAACAATTCTCAAAGGATATCCCCCCTTATGAATCTTTCTCAAACCATAACATCTTGCAAGAACTGTGTCCTTAGTATTTATATCTGTCCATCTTATATCCTTTCCCGAAAGTCCTTTTTTTTTCAATTGTCTAGCATCTTGAAAGTGTCTCTTCTTAATTGTTTTAACGGATTTTCACTTAATAATTCAAAGTTATCACGATTGGAAAGTAAGTCCTCCGAAAACAAATTTTTTATTTTGTTTTTTAGCAATTGCAATGGGAGCATTTTGTGGTGGTTGTCCAAATTTTATCGTTGAATTCTTGTTTTATTTTCAGGAATTCTATATATATATTGTGGAAATCATGAAATGTGTTGAAATAAAGTTGTCAATATGTCACTTACTTGCTCTCCAAATAAGACTGAAAAGAATAGTCGCTATCAGGTATCGCAGGTTCATTTCGAAACTCTGCATATTCTGAAATAATATGAAGAAAACAATATTACAACTTTATATTTAGATATAAATTTCAATTCTTACTTCTTCCTTTCTTCTCTTGAAGATCCAGCGGTGTGATGAATAAATTGTAAAGTCAATAAATCGGATGCTAGTATCTTGAAGAAAGAATTTGCTCTTGAAAGAACGACTATATATAGGCCGACATTCTTATCCTTCTTATTTCGTTTTATTACAGTAATTATGTACGTAATTGTATCGTGAATTTACGTTTGCACACGTTTTTAAAGATCGTCGCATTTTAAATTTAGTGATAAAATCAGTGGAGCACAATAGATTCTTGGGTAGGGGAACCCCCACCACCCTAACCCCTCTGGAGGAAAAACTTAGATTGACTTTAACCTTCACAGTCTTCACGAAAGACTCTTCTTGCCTCGTACATTCTTCGATGAAAAATAACTATTTTTAATGCTTAAATAATCTAAAGTTTCTAAAATCTCTAGAAAATGCTGTTTGACAACGTATTAGGTACTGTCATATCAAGAATTTAGCGGGCTACAATAATAATAAAAATTTTAAAAATGTGTTCTTTCTTTCTTCAAAAATTATACTCAAATGCCGACTTAGTCCCATGAGGGTGTCTTCTTAGCCCCACGGTTTTTCGCTCAACTATTATTTGCTCGATATTATTATCATTTATTATAATATTTATTTATGATAATATTATTTATCATCTTATCTTATACATTGTAAGGATATTATAGTGTTGATACTGTATGGAAAATATAGTAGTAAAAATATGACCATTATTATTATAAAATGAGATATTTAATGCCTCATTTTTCCCACTTATTGTAGCTTCCGAAGAAAAAATTTGAAAATGCTTTCATTCATCAGGTTTTAATTTAAAAAATTTTAACCTGAAGTCCCTTAATAGTCATACTTCGTACATTTTTCAAAGGACAATTACTACTTTTGACGCCTAGATTAACACATGATAAAAGCCTTTGAAATTGAACGATGTTCGCTTCGTAATCAGATAATTTGTTGAGACGTTCAAAGTTAAAAAATGTATCACGCATTAACTGCAAATGTAAGTTCTATGAACATTAAAAAATTGTAATTGAAGATTTTTGCACTGCAACCATTTTTAATTTATTAATATTTGACTGTGGAATACTTCATGAATAAATAATTCTGTTTTTATTCTGTAGGTTTTGAAACAATTGTTTCCATTGAAAACATGGGTCTTTCAGACATGAATTGTTTTGTGTGCGTCAGCAAATAAAAAGCTGTAATGATGTGTTTTTGCGAGCCACTATAATGTACCTGTTCATAATTTTTATGTTTTATCTGGAATTCTAATTTGAAAGCTTTGAATACACAATTCTTTCAAAGTCTAATCATCGACTACTCAAGTTCAAATTGGTTCATTTTTGGCAGCCAATAAATTTAAAAATATTTGCTTGTAAGTTTCCTAATCCTCAATCCTTCAGTTTAAACAATTGACTGTTTCAAAGAGTGCTATTATTCCACAATTTTTTGTTGAAAAATTCTAAAAACTTAAAATTCGAAATAATTTAATTTTTAGTATTCGGAACATTTTCGATTACAGGATTTTCAAAACGATTTCAGATTTGAAAACAGTGTCTAATTTTGAAGACCGCAAAATAAAATGTGTTTAAATAAGATAATGTTCATCTATGATAATTTATAGATCATTATTCTGAGTTTGGAATTTACAGATTTCAAATGTTTGAATTTTTAGCTTAGATGTTTCTAAATCTGAAAAGATCTATGACAGAATCGCTGTTGTAATAATTAATCGAATTGCATCAGGTTTTTGTGGAATTATTTTTAACGTGAATGCACAAAAAAAGAGTAGATTAAGTGTGTAAATAATAATTTCTGTTATTCATTTTGATGGTGATATAGCCTTTTTACAAGTTTCACAATATTACCTACGGGTTGCGTCATTTATAGACTAAGGCTTTTGAATGTTTCCATAAAGTTGAACATTAGGAATTAGTCAATTTTTTTTATTCAGGTCAGAAGATATCAAAAATGTTTTTAAAAAGCGAAAAAATTTCTTTACAAACTCCCAGGGTCAACTTAAGTGAAAATTATTCACAAATTTATTTTTAAAACAACATACGACATTGAAATTTAAATTTTAAATGCAAGTACTTTCTTTTATATTTCATCGGAATCCTTTGGTTTTGTACACTTATGATTTTTAGAGTATTTGAACAAATATATCTACACGAATTTTTTCTTTTCAAAATTTACAAAATAGCGGACCCCTAAATTTGAACAAAAATTACAATTTCCACAATTAATAACAAAATCTCGTCAAATTCTTACATGAGGCAAATTTATTTATTAGAAAGCATGCGATGGCAATGAAGACTCAAAATTTAAAAAAAATTCAAAATGACCGCCCAATTTTTTTTAGACTCATTATTTTTTTGTTTCTCGATGACAACTTTTCAGGTGACAATATGGCAAATATGACAAAGAAACATATTTCGTAATGCATGAAAGTAAAAATTTTCAAAAATTCAAAATGGCGCCTTATGAAATAGCCAAAAACTCGCATTTTCTATTTTTTTTCTTCAAAGATCTTCAAATTTTGAAGAAAAGTCAATTGCATTGTTACAAAGTATATGGTTGTGAGTAGATCACAAATATGATGATAACCTCAAACAATAATTTAAAAATAATCGAGTAACATGAAATATTTACAAAAGAAAAATAACTTCCTTTCATTTCACACAATACAATAATATCAACTAAAAACTTTGCTCTTTTCTAAGAATTTTAAGTTTTGAGAATCACCAAATCCTTTCCAAAAATGTGTTTCAA
The DNA here is from genome assembly GCA_932178445.1 of Andricus quercusramuli. Taxonomy (NCBI): domain Eukaryota; kingdom Metazoa; phylum Arthropoda; class Insecta; order Hymenoptera; family Cynipidae; genus Andricus; species Andricus quercusramuli. The sequence goes on from CAKNXH010081942.1 coordinate 23,282, forward strand.
ATTTTGTGTTAATTTGTAAAAAAGCATAGAAAATATGAGTGTTTGAGTATTTCAAAAGGTACCATTTTTAATTTTTTCAAATTTTGACTTTCATGCATTACGAAAAATGTTTCTTTACAATAATGTAGCCTTCTTATTGACACCTGAGAAGTTCTCATCGAGAAAAAAAAGTGATGAGTCAAGACAAAAATTGGTTGGCAATCTTGAATTTTTTCAGAATTTTCAGTTTTTATTGTCATCACGTGCTTTCGAATAAATAAATCTGCCTCTTGTAAGCATTAGACGAGATTTTGTTATTAATTGTGGAAATTGTAATTTTAGTTCAAATTTCATCATGGTAATAATGAATTTAATGAACAAAAATAATTGTTTAATCAATTTTGTTATCATTTTTAACAATATTCTCTATGGACAATGTTGAAAAGTTGCGGTTTTTTCTCAAATTTTGTCCACTTTTCAATTAGTGAGGTGAAAATTAATGCAAGTTAATAAACGGAATTGCTTTTTATAATTTATTATTGCTTAGAACTATCTTCTCTGGAACAATTGCTAAAAATTTTCGGTTTTTTCTCCAATTTGTTACTTTGCTTTGGCTTTTTATTTATAAATAAATAATACGTAAGCATTATGGAGAATAATTTTTTTAAAAATCTCTCTCTTTTTTGTGAAAATTTCCTCCTGGAATAAAACAGATATTTGAAATATTTTTCAAATTTCCTACATAAATCATCTTGAATAGAAATTTTCCTTAAAGTAGTTACTCACAGTCCTTTTGCTTAAATGAATAATTATAATAATATTTATTGCTTGTTCCTAACTTAAAAGTAAAAGAAAAGCTGAATAGTGCAGATGAATCCGAAAATATCTAGCATTTCTCTAAGAAAAGCTAGTTATAAACAACAAATAAATGGTTTAAACAATTATGTTTCATTAACTTACATATTATCTTCCTAGGTGCAGAGTGTAAAAAAATTTAGAAATTTGAAAAAAAATCACCATTATCTAGCATTAATTTAGGAGAAGTTAGTTGAAAACAATAATAATTTGCTCAATCAATTATGTTTGTGAAATTTCATTAAACCTCACTATAAGTGAAACATGGAAAAAAAGTTGAATATTTAAATTTAATTGATAATTTCCTCGCTCTCAGTGAAAAGTGGAAAGCAAGTTGGAAAATTCGGAAAAAATCGCCACATTCTAATTATTTTCTAAGAGAAAATTTCTATAAATAAAAATCAATTATTTGAACAATTTATTTTATCATTTAATTATCAATAGCAAGTGGTGTTAAATTAACTGAAAATGCAAGTTCATTGAAAATGAAAAAGTTATCTATAAAAAGAAATTCCGGATGTAAATATTTTTAATTCACCTTTTGGGAAACGACAAATAAGAATGTGTAAGAAAAACCCTTATTTTTTCTACAATCAACAATTTCTAATTCATTAATTTGTAAATTTGAGTTTTCCAAATATTAAACGATTATAATTGAAGTTTTTTAAAATACAATTATTTAAAATTCAACAATATTTGACTACTGAAGACCTTATAAATGAATATTTCTGTAGGTTATGCAATAATTCTTTGTTGGAATAAAAAGCTCTAATAATGCGTGGAAACAGTTAAGATATCCAGATTTTTGCAAAATATTTTCCTCAGGCGCAAAAAAGAGTTAATTTCACGATTTGGAATGACTTATGCTTTCCAGAATCCATAAATACTCAAATTAGGAACTAATCTGTTTTGAAAGCTTATAAATTTGAAAATATCTATTTGGGAACCTCTCAATTTTTAATCGTTCATTTGCAAACATTGACAATTTTTTATTGTGCAGTGTGTTTAGTGCTTTTTCAGAATTATTAAATGTCCACATGCATTCAACTTCAAAATTCAAAAACTTTGAGTTTAAAATTATTCCATTTTTAGTACTGAAAACATTTCGCAAAAAAAGAATGTAAGCTTCTCATGCTTTGAAGTTGAATTCTTCAAGATCGAAAGCTTCTGAATGAAAATTGTCCAATTCTATAGCTTTCTATTTGAAAGAAATTAAAACAATTATGAATATTTTCTTCCAATCAGTGTTACTTTTGAAGCCCGTAGAATAAATCGTATTTAAATCAGATAAGGCTTCAAAGCTTCAAATAAATAATTACACATGCATATTTTGACTTTTGAATTGAAATCAGGAGAGTTCTGTAGCATGTTTGCTGTTGTGTTAATAAAATTTCGTAATTTTTGTATGGAATTTTTTTATCGTGAAAACACGACATTGAAGTAAATATAGTGTGTAAAAAATTTTGTTTTTCATTTTGAGGATACGCTAGTTTCACAATATTACTTTCGTACTGCGTCATTTTTAGACTAGGGCTTCTCATTGTTTGAATATGGAATTAAAAATTGATGCTTCAAACTTTTTTCATTTGAATTAAAAAAATATTAGTTTTGAGAAATTTTGAATACAATGATCAAAAAATAAAAATTCCCACTAATTTTGAAAAGTATCAAACATTTTATTTTTACTTTTTTCTCTATTTTTTGTATTCTTCTTGGCAAGGGTCATTTTAATAAAGAACCTTAAAACAAACAAAAATTATTTCATAAAAATCTATAACTCACTTCAACACTTTTTCAATACAACCAATAATTTAGAGATGAATCAAGAAAAGCTGTTTTTTTTAGGGTTCGCGGACAATTTTCAAAAAATTGATCAGAATTTTTTTACTGAGAAAATGTTTCAAGCGACTTTTGATAATCTTCATACTGAATCTAGTTTCTGATACCATGTTTATTTACTTGTAATTTTCACTCATATTCAGGGGTATAAAGGAAACTTTTGTTCCATTTCGTTACTGACAGGAAAAAGTATTTTTTTATTCAATTTTGGTTTGCTGCACGTATAATTTTTTTAGCATTTTGAGGAATCTAGGAATATGATTATTAACTTCTGGTTCACATATAGTTTTCTATTAAAATTTTGCTTTAAAAGTATTGTAAATTTGATAGTATATAAATTGAAGTCCTTACATTCTTTATTAAAATATCCATTATGTTGTAAAAGCTGCATAAATCAATATATGGGTAATTGTCAAATTGAAGGAAAACTTGAAGTCCCAGTAATATAACATTAAATTAGAAACTCGTGATGATTTTTTTCAAATCTAATAAACACTTATTATCATCCTCTACAAAATGGTCAGTTCTTTTTTTTTCATTTCTGTGCCTATTTACTCTAATTTAATATAAGAACACCCGAAACGTCATTACCGTACGGCGTCCCAACCTCATTCTGCACAAGGATAAACTCATTTTCTCCTTTTGTTTTAGACAGTAACCTGAAAAACGCTTAACGCGTCAAGTTTATAAACTTCAAATGAACATAAATGTAATGTATGCACATTTTTTTAAGTCAACTAAATAATATTTCAAAAGCCTTGAAGTCTGTCCCTCAATTTTTGCCATTTCAGACGTCATTACCGTACGTCTATTTTTCTAGTAAAATATTGTAGTTACAGTTGAGTAATAAATACAGAAATATTAGGCATATCTTTTAATACAAGATTTTACCAAATTGAGCTTAAAATATTAACTCTCATTTTTGTGAATCCGATATTAAAACTGAAAAGTGCATTCTGACAACAAGAACGTCATTCCCGTACGTGCGTTAAAAACCATTTTCAGGGTGAACAAAAATTATAAAAACCATTCTGTTACTTGCTAGGCGGCGTTTTCTTTCATAATTAGGTGACTTTTTATGATTAAAATCTGTTCTTTTTTTATAAACATTGAAATGGTTAAACTTTAATATTTTTCTCGCATCATTACCGTACGGTACAATGGAACAGTGTACGACTGATTATATGCGCGTGCGCATGGATTCATTATTATTTCTTATTTTCATAACTGCCCCTTTTGGATTTAAAATTCTTACATGTGATAAGATCAATTTCCGTTATGAAATATTAAATTCCTAATAATAATATGATTGCCACTGTAGGTGCTAAAATTTGCCTACAATTTGACAATTAGCCATATATTGAATAAATTGATAATATTGAATACCCACATAGAAGGTTTCCACTATATGATCCTATTCTAATTTTTCTTCTCTCTCTGGTATTTTTGAATTAGCGTATTTGTCTACCTCTCTCATGGATTCATTGTGTTTTGTCGCTTAATCATATCTGGAATTAGATTATAATTAGATCGAAATTATTTTGTTTGAGCATCATTATCGGAATGGAACGAGACTTTTGTTCAGACCCCTGTTCAGATATATGATTATGGCTTTTGTATGAATATTTGAAATGAACAAGTAAGTTAAAAAAGAAATACACCTTCTATACACAAGGTAACAAAATTGTCCGAATTTACGTGATGGAATTTCAAAAGAATAGCTTCATAAAACTGGATTCAAAGTAATAAATCAAGTGAACAGTTTTATTCCACACGAGGGGTATTGAAAGGGGTAATTTTCTATATTCAGCCAGAAACGTTTTTTCAGAACAATCATTGTAAGAGCTGAGCTGCTTCATGTTATTGACAATTTAATCACGGTACGATAGGTGAGCTCAATTTTTCAAAAATCCTTCATATCCCAATCATTTCACTGTCACACCCAGACGCCTAGGAGATACGTTACACGCTAACGTTATTTACGTGGAGAATGCCCTCTGCGCCCATGAATTTGTCACATAATCGATGCGCGAAATAAATTCATGATCGATACTCGCTTTCATAGCTTTTATGATACATTTATGTTATCAGGGACAAAAAGATAGAAATGGATAGATGGCAATTTTTGAAGAGTACAGGACAGAATGAGTAAAAGAAATTCATCTTCTTATTTTTAAAATTAGTCAAATTAGGCACTATGTGCATCTAAAAAAGGGGTTTGCAGCCTATTAAGACGTTAATTGACTCTTTAGAATCTCCTCCTCATCCACTTTCTCCTCCATCTTCTTCTTCTTCTCCTCCTCCTGTTCCTCCTCTTACTCCTACTATCATCCCCTCCCTCCCTTAGTCTATCCCATCCTGTTCTTTTCGATCAAATCTTACCATCCCCTCCACTCCCCTCCACGCCACACGCCATCCCTAAACCCCTCCACCTACTTCAATTCTCCCTCCTCTTCCATCTGTTACACATCCCCCGTGTGTTAATGTAATTGCTTGTTATAAAGTTTTGGTGACTCTGGGTAGGAAATGTACCAGTACACTTCCGCGATAGAGGACCTGGTCCCTACTCCTCACATCCCTCACTTCTCCTCAATGCATGCATTCTCTCTCATAATGGCCTTCACAGGCCCCCCCCCCACCCTCCATACTTCTCCTCATTCCCTCCTCTGCCTTACCAACCCTCCTTGCCCCTACTCCCCCTTCCCTACTCCCCTCCCATATTCTCCCTAATTCCCCTCCTCGTACTTTTCTAATTACAGTCCCCTAATTCCCCTTTCTTTCCCTTTTTTCCCCTAATACCACTCCCCTTACGACGGACGGTCGCACAGTGCAGCAAAAGAGGTTTTTCTAGACAGAATAGGCTAGAGCTTGACATTTTTATTCGATTTGATTATATTTGTAAATTAGAGTGAACTAAATTTCAAAGTGATTTGGTGGAGCAGATTTTTTTATGAATCTTTCTTTATAAACAAATTTATTAAAAAATTCTCGACTTGACTGCTGTCAACAAATTGTTGTTTTTTGTTACGAAATCGACTTCTGGTGATTTAGAAAGGACTTTACTTGGGAGACTTTGTTAGGTGAAAATATTTTCTATTTATTTAAATAATTTTGATGAAAAAATACAGGTTTTCGTATGCTTTCAACCAGCAAATTTCGTTTTTTTTCCAACGAAATTGACTCTAAATAACTTGAAAAAATTATTCCCCTATGATACTTTATAAAAGAACAAGAACTTTTCATTTTATAAATAATTTTATAAACAAATTCACAGCTTGACTTTTCAACAAATGGATGCATTTTTTTACGAAATAAGTAACCAATTACTCAGACAGAATTCAATGGGAGGCTTTGTCAGGTGACATTATTTGTTATTCAATTTAATAAATTGAATAAACAAATTCACAACTTGACTACTTTTAAAGAAATGGATATAGTTTTTCAGGAAATCTGAAGCCAATTACTCAGAATGGATTTATAAGGAGATTTTGTCAGATGACATCGCTTGTTATTTATTTGAATGAATTTAATAAACAATTAAAGATTTTCATCAATTTTTGACCTGCAGGTTTCGTATCTTCAATAGAGTTAAGCCTGAATAACTTGGCCTTATACCTTTCTCATGTTATTTTATCAATGAGCTACCATCTTTTTATAAACAATTCCACTTGGAAAATCCACTATTTGTCATTTTTGAAGAATGAATAACCATTTCTATAATAAATTTAAAATTTACTGTCTAAGGCGATTTTAGCTGCAGTGCTTGTGTTTCTGGATATGGTGGTCTTTTAATCTGTATCCTATTTTTTTGTATTGGAAAATTTATTTAAATAAGAAGAAATCTTGTCGCGTGATAAAGTCTCCTAAAAATAAGTTAAGTTCTGAGTGATTGGCAGTGGATATCCTAAAAAGATTACACCCATTTGTTGACAATTACTCAAGTTGTGAATTTGCTTCTAAAAAAAAAACTATTTTTTGATCATGAAGTATCACAAGAAAAGGATTTTGCCAAGTAATTACAAACTTATAGGTTTAAAAAAAACTACATCTGCTGGCTGAAAATTGACGAAAATCTGTATTTTTGTTAAAAAATTGATTTAAATAAGGAACAAATATTGTCGCTTGACAAACTCTCTTACTAAATCACGTCCATTCTAAAACGCTATCAGTCGATTTTGTAACCAAAAACAACACCCATTTGTTCATAAGTAGTCAAGTCGTGAGTTTTTTTTGTAATATAAAAAATATTATTGGTTGATAAAGTATAATGAAGAATTTTTCCAAATAATTTAAAATTAATTCCGTTAAAAAGACGTAATTTGCCGGTTAATAATTAACGAACATTTGTATCTGTGCATCAAATCTATTTAAAGATACCAACAATTTTTATCAGTTATGAAGAAATCGTACATTTTATTTATTTTCGAAAAACATTCGATCAATTTTGTTAAAGGAAGAGTTACTTTCAAAGCAAGAAATGACTAAGATATGCTCTTGCCTATCAAATTTGTTCATAAAATAACCAATTACTTTGGATATAAGAATGGTAACTAAGAATTGTTTTTCCATATATCACGAACAAAATATTGAAAAAAAAAGTCTACAAGTATTTTCAATCTTGAAGTAGCACTTTTACTCATTGATTCGTTAATATTAAATTCAAAAAAATTGTATGGACGGGCGGACACCTAACCAAAACTATATGCGTTTGTGTCCATCTTATTCCGACATCTCAGTATGTACAATTATAAAAGAAAGGATAGCAATTATTTTTTCCGTTATTGGAAATAATTTATTTTTTATCTTTAATTAATGTATTATTCAAATTTTCTGTTACAGGAAAAGAAAGTATGCAACCTGGTTGTAAATTGGAAGGTTTACATCCATTACTCATCGTTACCTACAAGAACATTACAATATCAGTAAGTGTAATAGAAAAAATATGGTATAAGGAGTTCGAAAAAAATGACATTTATTCATCGCCCATTAGTTATTTAAATTCAATTTTGTGCAATTTTTCAAATATTTATGGATTAAAAAAATAAAATCATGTTCAGAATATACGAAGGCGGTATTTTCACGGAACAGAAAGCTACATTCCGTGAAAATGTACAGGATTGAGAGTAGGTTACTTACACTCGAATCCTTTTCCATTATTCACCCTGTGCAGTCTATCCAAAGAGGAATCGATACTCTCTCTTTCGCTCTTCTTACATAAATCTTAATTCGATTTTACTTCTTTCATGAAGATTTTATTTATTCTTCAATTGCTGTCGTAATATTTGAATGAAAAGCAGGTTAATTGATCAAAGTAATTCAAGAGAGATGGATAGAATATGATGGTTCTATTTAATACACCTTTTTATTTCTTCAATAACGAAGCACATTTCCATTCACAAATACTAATCTTACTTCATCCTTTTACAAGGGAATGCTTTAAGTATTTCTCTATTATTAAAGTGTCTTTCAAGAACAGGAACAGATTTACTGAGGCCTGGGTGGTATGATTGGTTCAAATCTGGGCTAAGGCACATTTTTTTTCTTTTCGGACATCAAATTTTAATCAATTGAAAATGCACTTAAGTGAAAATTTAATTCGAATTTAAGTAGTTCGAATCAACGAATAAAAAGGGAGGAAAGTGAAGGGGAATCGCCGAATCCAATCTATTGTTGTGAAATTCATTTCAAAGAGGCGCCAACAGGCCAATTTGTAACCAAATAAGGTTTCAACATTTATTCCTTTCAATCCATTAGGCAGACACCACCGCACGAATTTGCCTCGTACTTTACATTCGAATTAAAGTCTCATGGGAATTTCGTCAATGAAACTCCAACGCGAACAATTCCGCTGAGAGGAGCCTTTGAACTTCGCGTTGAAGGACTTTTATTGTTGGTCGTCATCTCTTCAAATCCTCTTTATAGAAAATAAATTAATTCAGTCGATGATTTCTCCACTCAAAGTCGATTTTTCAAGTACTGAAACGCTTAATCTTCGTAATTGAATTAAACATGGAATAATCAGCAATAAATATGTGAGGTTCCGCAAATCCGCACTTCGTCGATCGTAGTTTGGGAGATATTCGCGTTTTGGTGAGAAACTGTTGAAAGTATCGATTATGGGGTTTGGACGAAAAATCATACTTCAATCTCTGCTCTATCCATTTGATATAATATATTAAATATTAACATGTATCATAAAAGGGATATAAAAAAACATTAAAAATGATGAACCGTAATGCAGGGATTTCTCCTTTTCAGAGAAAAAATGTAACAACTTTTGAAGGGAGCTCTTTTCTAATTTTGTCTACAATTGGAATTATTTTTATGTATTTATAATAGCTAACAGTGAAAAAAATTAATGAGCAATGATATACCCAATTGGTATGTGCGTTTTGCCAAGAGATAGTACAGAATTATACTAAATACACTACAATAAACAATAACATATACCCTATGTGCCACATTACTCCATGTCCCACATTGCCCCATGTGCTAAATTACCCTGTGTACCATATTACCCCGTGTCCCATTTGACCCCAAATATGTTATCCATATTTATCTAAAACTTCAAAAATTTCACATTTCTTTCAGAGATCTGACATCCTTTTAGATATTCCTAGAGTTCTTGATAACTTTTTGGAACAGTTCTAAAGTGGGCCAAGAATCGATTTTTTAAGATAGGGGCATAAATTCACGTTGTTTCCTCCCAATTTTGAGAAAGCGTTTTTTAGAGTTCTGAATAGAATTAGCATAGTTCTGAAGTTCCTATTGCTTTTTAGAAATAGTTTCGGCAAATTTCACAACAACAAAATTTACCGAAAAAAATAGTTATCCACCACTCTTCAGAAATTTGATTTCTTACGCAATGCTTTAGATTTAGAAGAATTCTGGAATTCTGTGCAAACATAATCCGGAAAGAATCAAAACCATAAAAGCTACAAGATTTGTAAAATTTCTGAATTTCAACAAAATACTTATCAAAAGTTGCATTATTTCTAAGTAGAATTCTTTTTTCCTCGAAAGAGCTCTATTAAAAACTCTTGAACCACTTTTTTATCAATTCAAAATCCAAGAAGTCACAGCAGTTTAAAGTGACCCAAAA
>CAKNXH010081943.1:0-33689 GCA_932178445.1 Andricus quercusramuli
AACTGAAGATTTAACTGTTCAGTTTTTGGTTGACAATTTCTCTTTTACATTTGAAAATTTATGTAGTTTGCTGAAAGTTCGTCTTTTTGGTAGGAATCAATCTTCTTGTTTGAAAATTTATATTTTTGGCTGCAAATAAAACTAATTGGTACAGATTTAAACTTTTTTGTTTGAAATGGATTTTTGTTTTGTTTAAAATCCATCTAATTCAGTTGAAGATTCACAATTTTAGTTGAAATTTCATTGCTTTGGTTGAAAAATAGTTTGTTTTTTGTGATAATTAATTTTTTCAACTGTAATATTACCTAGTGGGGAAAAAATTAAGGATGTCCTAGACACGTTTGCGGGACATCCCTGAGAAATCTTTTGGAACATGCCCTTCGAACATCTTAGGGTTGCTCTTAAGACGTCTAATGTAAGTAAGAAAGATGTCCTGAGAACGTCCTATGTCTTTAAGACGTCATGAGGATCCGTGTTTGAAGACAGATGACGTGGCTGAGGAAAGTTGGCCTTACCATCCTGTACCATTATCTTCCAAACGACGTCATACAAAAATTCAGATTTATTTATGGGTTAGTTTCAACTTGAGAGCCAGTTATATTAAACATGTTTGGTGTTTTTCGATATAATCTGATACGGCTTTCAACTTCGAAGCAGCGTTTAGACCTCTTTAAGCGAAATCCGCAGGAGTTTTTAAATCAAACTATCACCGCTGATGAAACCTGGATCCATTACTACACGCCAGAGACCAAGCGAACAGCAAAACAATGGATTTTTTCAGCGAATCTGCTCCCAAGAAGGCAAAGATGGTCCCGTCAGTTGGAAAGGTCATGGCTACGATTTTTTGGGATTCAAAGGGAATCATCCTAATAGATTTTTTGGAGAAAGGACCCACGATCACGGGGCAATACTGCAGTGAATTATTGGACCGATTCAATGAAAAATTGAAAGAAACGCGACCCCATTTGGCAAAGAAAAAAGTGCTCTTCCACCACGATAACGCACCAGCTCACTCAACCGGATTTGTCGCGGGCGAATTGTATGAATTGCGCTACGAATTCCTGCTGCATCCACCGTACTCACCCGACCTGGCTCTTCGCGACTTTTTTCTATTTCCCAACATGAAAACGTGGCTTGCGGAAAAAAATTCAGCTTAAACGAGGAGATCATCGTCGAGACAGAAGCCTAATTTAACGTGTTTGACAAGTCGTATTTTTAGTGGGTTCAAAGAAATGGCCGGGACATGGGGAAAAGTGTATCACCCTACAAGAAGATTATGTTGAAAAATAAGAAAGAAATTTTGGGAAAAATTTCCGTCTTCATTCCTAACGCGGGTACTTATTGATCCACCATTGTACATGTAAGCCTTCCAAGCATTTCAAGATTTTAATTGAAGATGTTAGAAATATATATGTATTTGAAATTTAACAATATTTGACTGTTGAAGACTACATTATTATTATTATTAGTTCTGGGTTGAGACCTTAGCTGCCCCTGACGCTTGGGTAATCCCGTTGCGTCCCCTTGTGAGCCTAAGCATGACCCCATAGCCCTCTCCATAAGGAGAGGACCGCATCCACGCAATTGGCTGATATCTCTGACTCACTGATAAAGTAATTACCTGTGAGTGTTAGACGTTTCCCCGCAACCGCAGGGCAGTAATAAAGGATGTGAGTAGATGTCTCATTATCCTTTCCGCACAGACGACAGAGGGGACTTTCTGCAAGCCCTATCTTATTTCTGTGATATCCTAACTTCCCATGTCCTATGAATAGTTCTGTTAGGACTTTGATTTCATTCCTTCCGAGCTTGAGTATTTCCCTAGTTCGGTTCGAGTTAAGCTTTGAGCCCAAGAGTGTTTTGGCCTATCTGCAACCAGAGACCAAGTCCCACTTATTCTGATGTTCCTCAGTCAGCCACCTGTTAATTAGTTCAGTGACTGACCTGCTGGAAATAACTACCACTGGCTCCAGTAAAATATCTTTCTGCTGCTAGCTTGGCTAGCCTATCCGATATCTCATTGCCCTTGATACCGCTGTGTCCAGGGATCCATTGCAGAGTGACTCGGTTTTCGGTCGCTAACGTATTTAGTACCTCAAAACATTCCCATACTAATAGCGACGTAGTCGTTGTTCCATTCAAGGCCAATATATAGCAGCCCTGCTGTCTGAGCAGATACGGATGTTCCTTTTATTGCCGTACTCCCTTGCCTTGTAGGCAAACTGGAGTATGGCCATAATCTCAGATTGTAGAGCTGTGGCGTGGCGTAGGACCACATCTCAATTATGAAGCCCATTCCATTCCTTCTACGATATACGCCGGCTCCTGCATTTTCTTCGTTCCTTGAGCCATCTGTAAACCAGTTGTCTCCATCACATGGCAGGTATGCGTCACCGTTAACCCATTCCTTCTTCGTGGATAGGCTAACTCGATACTTCTTGTCGAAGAAGTGGCGAGTGACCATTTTGTCTCTGGGCATGTTCAGGGTAGGCCTTCTCGCGATGTCGACTTGGATCTTCACTGCTGCCGAAGTCCTTCTGCCATTCACCAAATTCAGCCTCCAGGCCACCTTTGTAGTCACGGCCTTGGTGGTAAGATGGAGGGGCTCTAAGCCTATTAGTGCCCCCAGTGCCATCGTGGGTATCGACTTCGAGGCTCCAGTGATGCCTCTCAAAATCAGTCCCCTGATCCTTTCCAGTCGAGACTTTACAGTGGACAGCTCGACCCTGCTCCACCAGACTACCGCCGCATAGGTTAACCTGGGTCGTAACATCGCTGTATAAATCCACATAAGTGTCCCCGGTTTCAAGCCCCAGCTTTTCCTTATGGCTCTCCTACAGAGCCATAGGGTCGCTACTAGCTTCTTGCACTTGTTTTCCAGGTGCTTATTCCATGACAGCTTCTTATTCAGAATTACTCCTAGATATTTTGCTCGTTCTTTGATTTCCAGCTGTTGTCCTCCACGTTTCAATGTACAATGTACAACAACCGCATCTGCGTTACTTGGATTAACCGATAATCCAGTTTTCTTGCACCATGAATCTGTTATCATCAGTGCTTGCTGCATTACTCCGAAGAGCACATCCAGATGCTGACCGCGCACGATAACCAATATATCGTCCGCATAGCCTATGACGTGAAGGCCCTGACTCGAGATCAGATAAAGTAATTCATCCACTACCAGGCACCACAGTTGGGGTGATAAAACTCGCCCCTGCGGACATCCCGAGTCAATGGTTCCACTTAGAGTGACATCACCCTTAGTCGTGGTTAGATTCCTGTTGGCCAACATGTGTCACGTCCATTCCACGACTGCAATTAGGTTCACTGCTCCGATTAGAGCCGTCTCCTTCGAGTGACCAGCCCTGTAGGCGTATTGCTCCTTGTGAGGCGGTCTGCTTGACAAGACCTTATCGCCGATATACCGATCTATATATATACCGACCTTATACCGATCCTACCTGCCTTCGGAATGAAAACTACTTTTGTACCCCTCCAAGCCGTCGGGACATATCCCAACGTCAAACTAGCCCTAGCAACTCTCACTAGCTCTCACTAGACTTGTAAGGACTGAAGGATTTCAGGGCCCACCTGACCCTGGCAGGGGTGACAATCTCGTTGGCCAGCCGTCGTTTGGGGCCCAGTTGGGCCACAGGTGACTTTGCTTGCCTCTGAGTTGCCGTCCCTTTCTCTCCAGACCTTGAAAAGCTTGGAAAATGTGCCCTGATCAGATGAACCAAGGTATCCCCGTCTGACTCTGAGTATCCCTCTCCAGGCAATTTCAGAGTGCCGAGAATAGCATCCGGATTTCGAGAAAGCAGCCTGTCCAGTCTAGCCGCCTTAGCTCTCTTCTCGATCACTGTACAAAAGTTGGTTCAGCTCTTCTGCTTTGCCTTACGTATTGCTCCTCTGTATTCGTCCATCATCGTTGTGAAGGACGTCCATAGTTCTTCCGTGTCGCCAGTACTGGCACGTCTGAACCTCTCTCTGGTTACCCTGCGAAGCTCTTCGAGTTTCCCATTCCACCAGTATGTCTCCCCAGCCTTTCGGACTCTTGTAGGTCGACAATTACTTTCATAAGTAGCTTTGATGGCTTCCGTTAAAGTTTTGGCTGTCATATCCAGGGTGCCCACGTCTCGAATTAACCTTGGAACCACTGAGAGTGCACATCTTAGTTCCGTGGAAAACTGATCCCAGTTCGTTCTTTTTGGATTTCTGACCTATTTAGGGCCAGCGGGTACAACGGATTCCAAAACGAACTCTATCTGTGAGTGATCTGAGAGAGAGGGTTCGTCTGAAACCCTCCACTTCTTGATACTATCCCTAAAACTTCTGGTGCAAAAAGTGTTGTCAATGACTTCTTCCCTGACCGAATTACGGAACGTCGGGGTGTTCCACGTGTTAAGAATATCTAAGTTAGTAGTGATTATGTATTCCAGTTGACGTCCGTGCTACCCCAAAAAGTATGGTGGGAATTAGCATCGCACCCCAACAGAAGAGGAATACTTCTTACCTCGCAATATTCCAACAGTGTACGTACCTCCACTGGTGGATCAGTATCGCTGTCATAAGGAAAATAAGCTGATCCCAGAACTAGCCTCCCTATTCCTTTGAGATTCATGGCTATCACCATCAGGTCTCTCGAAAATAGTTCCAGCAGCGGGACAGCGCTAACTCCCATCGTCAGTATACACGCCCTTGGTTTGGCCGTCTTGGGGTTCCTGTAACAAAAAAGACCAGCCGCCCCTAATCCCCTAATGGTATCTCGAACTAACCATGTTTTCTGTATTAGCGAGATACCCGTATACCTCGCAGCCATACCCCTCTGCAAAACTGCAGAGGCGTCTTTGCTGTGATGCAAGTTAATCTGGGTAATGGTTAGACATTTATGTCTGCTTCAGATCTTCCTGCATCTCAACAGGCTATCTTATTCCTGCTCGGTAACCCTAAAGTTGACCTGTCCAAAGTGATAGCAGGGCATGTTGTTGAGGGCCGAAAGGGCCCTCGTTTGGGACTCAGGAATATACACGACTAGAAGATGCCTAGTGCCGCCTAGTGTTTCCCCTTCCTGAGGCTTTTCGTGCCTGAAAATTCGCCAGGACGCTGTCTTCAGTGAGGGGTTGAATCCCTCCAACCGACGGAGCACCTCAGACGGGTCTTCCGGTTTGCCCGGGAACCGCGCCGTAGCTCTCACCATTTTTTGGAGCAACTCAACCCCACCCACCTTAAGGGACGCACCTTCACACGACTCTGTCTCGACCACCGCTTTGAGTAGCCAAGCTTTAGCCGCTGGGTCGGCTGCCACAAATACAAAGACCTCTCCTCTGCAGAAGAAGGTCAGAAATTTTTGTCATTGATCTGGGGACCCTTTTCCAAGCGCCCTCCAGGTAGCCTCTCTGAAGATCTCAAACTGCTCCACCATGAGCAATGAGTCCAGGTAGTTGGTGTCAGCCACCACAACCGCTAGGGGGTTGGTCCTCTGAGCAGCCGTCAGTCTAACCCCCGAAGACTCTCTGTTCGTCGGCTGCTGGGCCGCCTTGTGCCTCTTCACGGGCCCAGCCACCCCTGGTGGAGTGCCCTCTGAGCCTCTACCTCTCTTCTGGGCCTGAGTGCTAGATGTCAGCCCTTTAGCTGCCCACCTCCTTAAGCCTCCCCACCAACTGCAAGGTGAAGACTACATAAATGAATAAGTCTGTAGGTTTTAAAATAATTGTTTGTTGAAAATCTGGGTCTACTAGATATCAATGATCTCCTACGCATCAAAAAATAAAAAAGTTCCTATAAAATGTGTGAAGCCGGTTGAGATCTGCGAATACGTAGAAAAATTGGCATCCATAATAATATTTAAATTACGAAAATAAGAATTTTTTGCAACAAATTTTGCTAGAGCGCAAAAAAACTTTTGATAAAGGATTCAAAATTAATTGTGCTTTTCAGGATCCTCGATTCTTCAAATTTGAAATTATTCAGTTTCGAAAGCTTATAAATTTCAAAATATTTATTCGTAAATCACTTAATCTTTATTCGTTCAAATCTAAACATTAACAAAATTTTAATGTGCATTGTGTTTAGTGCTTATTCAGAACTATCAAATTTTGAATTGCATTCAATTTCAAATTCTGAAACCATCAAATTCAAAATTATTTCATTTTTAGTACTGGGAATATTTATCATTAAGAGAATTTGAGTTTCCCATGTCTCGAAGTTAAATTTTTTAAGATCGAAAGCTTCTAAACGAAATTTGTAAAATTTTTTGTATCTTTCAATTCGCAAGAAATGAAAGTGATTCTCGCTTGAGATTTACTATTTTATCAGGCTTCAAAGATTAACTCAAGATTATTGCCAACGGCAATACCACGCTGAAAACACCAGTTCCCGTAAGATCACTGAAGTTAAGCAGCGTTGGGCGCGGTTAGTACTTGGATGGGTGACCGTTCGGCGAATACTGCGTGGTGTTGGCCCGTCGTGGGTGTGGTGGACCCACACTGGTAGTATTTATCCACCTAGAAACACTACCCGAATCGGGTAGTGAGGCAATGAACTTTCGAGTTCGAAATGCTAATCAATTTTTTTTTCTTTCAAAGATTAACTTATTTCATTTTGAAGGCTGCTCCACTAAAATGTTCACAATTATCAATATTTTTTTAAATCAGTGTCTACTTTAGATGTCCGTGAAATGAAATGCATTCAAATTAGATAAAGCTTCTGTGTCATGTGTGCTGTCGTGCTCAAACAAATTTTGTAATTTTTCAGCGGATATTTTTTAAACGTGAATACACGAAGGTGAAGTAGATTAAGTATGTAAATAATTCTGTTTTTCTTTGATTTTGAGTTGACGTAGTCTGTGCATACGTTTCACAATATAACTTTCGTACTGCGTCATTTATACACTCGGGCTTCTCATTGTTTGAATAGAATGGAAAATTGTTGGCAACCCGGAAGAAAACTGGGAATGAGAATTTTTGTCGTCGAATTTCAGTGTTTATTCTAAACAGAAGATATTATCCAATGACACTAAAATTTGGAGAGCTTATTGCTGTTGGGCAGATAAAACTTTCACTTACTATTGGAATCGGCTACTTAAAAAAAGGGTTTTTCGCCCACCCTACTGCATATATCACCCTAGATCTAGATGTTGTCTCAAAAACAGTCAGATAGGAGGAAGCATCAGTAATAATTTATACCTAGGTGTGCAATATCAGGAGTATATAATTGAAATAACTCAAAGAACACATTTGTTGAAGTAACTAAACACTTTATTCTATTAATTACATTTACATTTTTCTATACACTTGCACACAAAAAACCCATACCCATAATATCTACCCTCTACCGTCTGCAGCCGGATTTTCATTAGAGGCGCTCGCATTTGCTTAGACATTTAGCCAGGGAAAGGAAAACTGCAGAAAACCTTTCTCGAGCGCAGCCGGTTACTGACAATTATTCGTCGTGCTCTTTATAAACATACACCTTCTTAATTTGGCGATCGTTAAGCGGCTCCCTAGGTCTAACATTCGACACGTCTCCCTCGTCCAACTTTATTTTCCTGAATCCTTTCAGCTGAAAGAAAAAGTACGAACATAAAACAGTAGTAATAAGTTATGAAAATCATTTCCTTTTCTATTTTAAATATAGATATATATTCCTACCATGTTTACGGAAACATCGAAATCAAGCATAGGTTCGAACCAGGTCACAGATTCCGAGCAAGGTGGATAATCTAAAGAGCCTTTGTAAAATGTAAATGCTGTTAGATCTTCTCTATCTACTAAACTTGCTAAGGGAAACGGGGGTATCACAGCTGTTGAATTTATGGATTGCACCTTATGTATAGTTTTTTCCAGGTCATGAAAAAAATGTTCGGCTTCTTTTGATTCCGCATATCCACCCTGAAATGTCAAGGATAGATCAATAATATAGGATTTTTCATAAAGATAAATTCAATTTCTTTTTTCTTTTTTTTTACATTTTCCTAGGATATGCATTTTTAATATGATTGTAAAGGATTTAAGGAATTTCAGGGCACTTTTTTAACATCCAAGGAATTTTTAAGAGCTTCAAAAAACTTCAAGAGAGTTTGGAGAGATTTAAAATATTTTTGGGTATATACGAAACGATTGTTTGGGACCTATAAGGTTTCAGGATATTTCAAGAGATTTCTTAAAAAATTTTAAGAAATTTTAAATTAATTTGAATGAAATCAAAGGATTTCAAAGCATTGATAGCATTTAATTTCAAAATTACATTTCAAATTATTTAAGCATTTAAAATTGCAAAGCCTTTTGAGAATTTTGTAAAATGTCAAGAAATTACAAAATTTTTTTAAGGATCTGAAATATCTTAGGACATTTTTAAAGATTTTGAAGATTGTAGGGTAATTGAATAAATTTAAATGAATGATCAAGAACTGCTTCCAAAGGCTTCAGGGGAATTCGGAAGACTGAAAATATTTGAGGACATTCATACGAATTCAAAGGAATTTTAAAACATTGAATATGTATCAACAGATTTTAAAAAGTTTTAATGATTTGAATGATTTCGGAATACTTCGAAAATTTCCAAGCAATTTTGAACTTATTTCAATAATTTTCAGGGGCTTTAACAAATTCTAACTAATTCGGTGTAGTTTAAGAAATTTTCGAGGGATTTCCATAGATTTTGATGATTTGATGGAATTTTTATATTCCCCTGAATTCTTACGCATGTTTTCAAATTTGTTTGGTTTTCCTTAAATTTGTCTTAACCCATTTCAAACTTACTGAATTCAATGCATTTTTTATATATTTTAATTTTTAATTCACTTCAAATGTTTTATAATTCACCTTGAATTTTCATGTATATCAACGAATTCTTCTTAGCTTTCTAGAAATTTTCTAAATTGACTCTAGTTTTAGTGAGATCAATAAAATGTTGTGCATTTTTTGAAGTTCATCGCGGCAATGTGTCCTTTCAAAAATGTGATTTGCTGGGGGTTGTCATGGCTCAACGCCAATTGATTTGGAATTTAGCCTGAATTCTGATTAATTCATCATAAAATATTTTTAATACTTGGGCATCCTCAGAGTTTACTTAAGTTTTTCAAAACTCATTGCAAACTTACTAAATTCAATGAATTTTTGCTTATTCTTAAATTGTTATATAATCATTGAATTCCTCTCACTTTTCTTAAACTACTTTATTTCCACTCCAAGTTTATTTAAAATTGAAAAAAAAAAATGAAAAATGAAAATGAAAAAAAAAATGAAAAATGAAAAAATGAAGTGGTGTGGCAAGTCTTGGGGGCGAATATGTAACTTTTTCACTTTAACTTCTACTTTCACTTTTTCGAAATTCACGTCGGTAGTCTTTTTTTGAATTTTGATTGCCACAAAATTAAAAAAATGACGTGAAATTTATGAATGTTGAAGTAAAAATTAATTTGAAAGAGTATCACAATCAGCCCACCCCCCCTTATTTTCTCACTTTTAGTTTCAGCAAGAAAATATTTGTGTATTATTTCTTAAAAATAATTAATAAACGCTTATTGAAAGAAGGCATTCTAACTAATTAATTTGTACATCTTACGTAGAGCAACACTCGAATTACTGCGAGACCGTCCTTCTGTGATTGAGCTTTCTCAAATGATTTCAAGTCTTCTTTATAAAAATACAACTGCATCTCCATATCATGCCTGTTGAATTAAAAGAATACCATGAAATTTACTATCGAACGTTTTGTCAGTGTCAGCGACAATACAAATATCAAGAGATTATTTTTGGCTCACGAAACGATGTCTTTATCCTTAGGCTGAAAATTGAGGTAGTCCGTCCACTTTTTATTCGTGAAGTTAAAATGAAAATTATTATAATTATTATGATTTTCAGAAATGGTTTCATTAGTCACTTGCCAAATTTGAATTAGTGAACATTTTACTAATTGATTGACAAATCGCATATTTGGTTAATAAAAGATTAATATATAATCTTTTCATGAGTTAGATAGTAAAGAATCACAATTTGCATATACCTTAGAAAGTTATTAAGTGAAAATATTTATAAATTCTGCGGTTGTTTGGGTCATTCATTGATTAGCGAACTTTGCCTATCGATTGTTTTCGATATAAAATCGAGATTCTGGGAAATTTTTTTTTACCTTGAATGAATGAAGTAAAATACATAGACGTTTAAACAATTTCATCGTTTCCTCGTATTCTACTCAAAAGTCTCACAATATTGCATTAACATTGTGTCAATAGAGTTGAAAATGCTACGATACAGCCTTTTTCTAAAGAAGTTGAGTTTAGAGAGTTTGAAACATGTTCGGAATACAAACCTTTTTTTGGGCCCAACGGAAAATAGTTTTTTCAAATACGTAATTCCCACGAAGGGGTCCACCAGTAAACCTCGGAGGTTTTCCAGACCAATTATTTTTTATTTCCACTGTATTATGAAAAAGGTAAAAGAATGTATGAAAAAATGAAGCAGAATTAAATTCATGATTCAAAATAATGAATGTTTATTACCAGTGTGACCAGTATTCTTAACGGTCATATTCGTTGGTAATTGATTAAAGTCTGTAAATTTCAATTTTTCCTTAATAGGTGGAAAATCAGCTGTGGAATATGCATCCTTAGCTATAGGAGATTGAAGTTCCCCATTACATTTTGGATAATGTTTGCCCCAGTTTTTAGCATCTTTATAACTGAATGTGCCTGGAAGAAACGAATAAAAATTGTAAAGCCGTTCAATAAGAACCAATTATCCACATTATCGCTTATATTATTTGGATAATTTTTGAATAATTGATTCTTTTAAATTTTTGAACATAAGATAATTATATCTCTAATGTACATCGATCTATATTCATAGGGAATTATGAAATGTGTTGAAAAAAAGTTTTATAAGTATCACTTACTTGCTCCTAAAATAAGACTGAAAAGAATAGTCGCTATCAGGTATCGCAGGTTCCTCCCGGAACTATGCATATTCTAAAATAATATGGAGAAAACAATATTACAACTTTATATTTAGATATAAATTTAGACTTTTACGTCTTCCTTGTTTTTCTTGAAGACCCAGCGGTGTGATGAATAAATTGTAGAGTCAATAAATCGGATGCTAGTATCTTGAAGAAAGAGTTTGCTCTTGAAAGAACGACTATATATAGACGGACATTCTTATCTTTCTCATCTTGTTATTATTATAGTTAATTATGCACGTGATTGTGTTGTGAATTTAATTTTGCACACGTTTTTAAAGTTCGTCGCATTTAAAATTCAGTTATAAAATCAGTGGAGCACACTAGATTCTTGAGTAGGGGAACCCCCACCATGCTAACCCCACTGGAGGAAAACCTTGCATTGACTTTAACCTTTACATTCTTCATAAAAGACTCTTCTTACCTCGTAGATTCTCTGATGAGGAATAGTATTTTCAATGCTTAAATTATCAAAATTTTCAAAATTTTCTAAAATCTCTAAATTTGTAAATTTTTTTGTATACCAATATATAAAATTGACGCGTTGCGCTAACACGATACCGAGTAAGTCATCGAGCCTACAGGATACAGGCAGATATACAGACAGACAGATACCTTCGTATGAATCGTTTTTTCTGACTCAGGAGGTCAATGTTATCTTCAGGCTGCGTCATTTATAGAATAAGGCTTTCGTGTGCTTCCATAAAGTTGAACATTAGAAATTATTTCATTTTTTCATCCAGATCAACTTTAACGAAATTATTCTCAAATTTATTATTAAAACAACATAGGAAATTGAAAATTTTCCACAGAAAGAGAAAAAAGGAAGAAAATCTCAACCGTTCCCGTTCCTCACGGACTAATTTTAATTACTATCTACAGTAGTGTGGTCCGAAATGCGTTGGATTTCTTTCTCAAAATTTTCATGCATATCGTCCCCAAATAGTTTTGAATCCGCAAGAAAATAAATGCGTTTTTTTAACGATAGAGGTTCCGGAAGGTCCATGAACACGCATTTCCCACAAGAAAAAGAGGTTTTTGTAAATTTAATTCAGAACCGTCAATTCTAGATTAATGAAGTTGAAACTCAACATTTCTCTTAACAATTATCTATAGAATACAAATGAATAATTTATTTTCAAATATCACCTCCATCAGTCTGTTTGATAGGGTTCCAAAAAAACCCCATAAGTGAAAAATTGGGTTTTGTGAGAGTAAGAAAGTCGCGGTTTCTCCCGATTTTCCAAATTATTTTCAACTTATCACTAAGTGCGAAGCAATAATTAATAAGATTCAAAAAACTAATTGTTTGAACCATTTATTACTATTTATAATAATACTCCCTTAAATTAATGCTAGAAAGTTCTAGATTTTTATGAAATTTTCTATCTTTTGTCCATTTTCTAATTAGAGCAGGTGATAATGAATTTGAGTTAACAAAAATAATTGTTCACAAAATTGGTTATTATTTTTAATAATATTCTCTATGAATAATGCTAGAAAGTTACGTTTTTTTCCAGAGTTTTGGAACTTTTGTCCACTTTCCGCTTAGAGAGGTGAAAATTAATGCAAGTTAATAGACACAAATGTTTATATGATTTATTAATGTTTAAGAATATCTTCTCTTGGATAATAGCTAAAACTTTGCGGTTTTTTCATAAAAATTGTCTACTTTGCTTCGGCTTTTCATTTCTAGACAAATAATTGGATTTTTTTTATAACTTTTATACAGTTTATAACTTTTTTTTAAATTATTATAGGAAGTCCTGAATAATTTTTCCACCAAGCAATTAGTTTTTCACCATTCAATTGGAAAATATATCGACTGCTCGAATTAGTAATTTGTTACTAATCTTTTTAGAGGTTTCAATGCCAAATTCATTTAAAAGTTGTGGAAATAAAGAAATTTTTCACGAAAATAAAATAAATTCTTTCAAGTCAAATTGATGCAGGTACTAATAATGAATTGAAACGCTTCAAATTCGAAATATTTCTTTTTCAACTAAATAGAATAGAAAACGAAATAGTTGAATTTTCACCCAAAGAGATGAATTCCCAACCCAGAAGATTAATTTTTTCACCAAAAGAGAACAATTTCCTTCCAGAAGTGAATTTTCATCTTAAATTATGAATCTTGATCCACCAAAAAAATCTTTGACTAAGTAGATACATTTTAAACGAGAAAATTTAAAAGTCTTCATTAAAAAAAAAATTGAATTCATCCAAAAAATATCAGTTCAACAAAATATTCGATTTATCGACCAAATTATTGAATTTTCATGCTGAAAAGATCCGCCTCCTACAAATAAGTTTAATTTTCAACTTTGAAATATGAATTTTCAATAAAAATGTTCATCTTCAACCAAATATTTTAATTTTTTACAAAAATATTTGAATCTTCAACCCAAAAGGACGAATTTGCAACAAAATAGTTACATCATCAAACAAAAAAGACAAAGTCCCAATAAAAAATTTCATAGTTGATATTTCACCCCAGAAAGTTTTTTCAGTCAATACAAAAATTGAAATAAATTTTCTACCCAATTGTTAAATTTTCATGCCAAAGAGACAAATTTTCAACAAAACAGTTGATCTATCAACCAAAATATAACTTCTTACTAAAACTGTTGAATTTACTAAAAATAATTAAATTTTATCTGAAGAATAACTATTTTTAACTTAAAAAACATGATCTCCCAACGAAAAATGCAAAATTTGATATTTTACCATAATAGAATTTAATTTTAATTTTTTTCTAAACATTTGAATTCAACCGAAAAAGACGAAATTTCAGGAAAAAGGAAAAATTTTCAACCAAAAGGAAGAATTTTAAACAATATATTTGAAGCTTCAATAAAAAACGATAACCTCTTAACAAAATAGTGGAATTTTCAACCAGGAAATATAAATTCTCAATTCTATCTGGAAAACGTGGAATTTTCAGGAAATTCTTATATACCTGAAAATTCTTAGAAATGTCAGGTAATTTTCTTTCAAAGTCAGGGAATTTTTTCCAGTGAGTGTCTAATTTATTTTTTAATTGCAACATAAAATTAAATAAGAATCATTCTTTATTTGTAAAAGAAGCTTCATATTTCTCTATTTCACTATTTTCTTGAAAATCGTTTTTTTTTTTGTATTAAATAATATTTTTCAACCAAAAAGTTAACTGTTTTATTTCTGATTGAAAATTCCTTTTTGTTTTTTTGGTTCTAAACTATTTTTTTTACTTAAAATGTGACTATTCCACTTGAATATTCCATAATTGTAATTAAAAGTTCATCTCGTTGGTTGAACATTAGGTTTTTCAATTAAAAATGTAACAATTCAAATTTTTGGTTGAAAATGTAATTATTCTAAAGATTCATGTTCTTGTCGAAAATGTATCTTTTTGGTTTGAAATTCCAGTTGAAGATTCATAATTTCAGTTAAAAATTCATTTTTTTTTGGTTAAAAATTAATTCTTTTAACTGAAAATTTAGTGATTCAGTTTTTGACTGACAATTTATCTTTTATAATTGAAAATTTATGTAGTTTGCTGAAAATTCGCCTTTTTGGTAGGAATCAATCTTCTTGTTAGAAAAGTTATCTTTTTGGCTGCAAATAAAAGTAATTGGTACAGATTTAAACTTTTTTATTAGAAATGCATTTTTTTCTGGTTAAAATCCATCTATTTCAATTGAAGATTCACAATTTTAGTTGAAATTTTATTGCTTTAGTTGAAAAATAGTTTGTTTTTTGTGAAAATTAATTTTTCAAACTGTAATCTTGATAAATTTTTCACTTTTGGGTAAAACCTGACATTTTTCAGTTCGAAATTCAACTATTTGGTTAAAAAAAATTTTAGTTGAAAATTTATGTATTTTTTTTTTAAATTGTTTTTTTTTTACCTCTCAGAAAATTAATCTTATGGTTTGAAATTTAATCTTTTTGGTTGAAAATAGAATTAATTGTTTCGAAGTTTAACTTTTCTCAACGATCAAAGTTTTTGAAGCAACCAAAGACTTTATTCTATTGATTACATTCACATTTTTTTCTTAAATTTGCACACAAAAACCCCACGCCCATAATATCTACCCCCTACCGTCTGCAGCCGGATTTTCATTAGAGGCGCTCGCATTTGCTTAGACTTTTAGCCAGGGGAAAGGAAAACTGCAGAAAACCTTTCTCGAGCGCAGCTGGTTACCGACAACTATCCCTTTATACTCCAATTAGAAACCTCCACCGACTTAACTGGACGTCCATTTAGCGGCTGAGGAGGTCTAACATTCGACATATCTCCCTCTTCCAACTTTATTTTCCTGAATCCATTTATCTGTAAGAAAAAGTACGAATATAAAATGGTAGTAGTAAATAAGTTATCAAACTCATTTCCATACATATTTTAAATATAGATATATATTCTTACCATGTTGACGGAAATATCGAGATTACACGTATTTTCGAACCAAGTCACAGATTCCGAGCAAGGTGGATAATCTAAAGAGCCTTTGTAAAATGAAAATGGTGGGAATACATCATCTTCTCTATCTACTAAACTTGCTAAGGGAAACGGGGGTATCACAGCTGTTGAATTTATGGATTGCACCTTTTGTATAATTTTTTCCAGGTCATGAAAAAAATGTTCGGCTACTTTTGTTTCCACATATCCACCCTGAAATGTCAAGGATGGATCAATGATATAGGATTTTTCATAAAGATAAATTCAATTTTTTTTATTTTTTTTTTCATTTTCCTAGGATATGCATTTTTTATATGATTCCAAAGGTTTTAAGAAATTTCAAGGCACGTTTTTAACGCCCAAGGAATTTTTAAGAACTTCAAAAAACTTCAAGATATTTTGAAAAGATTTAGAATATTTTTGGGTATATATGAAACGATTGTTTGGGACCTATAAGGTTTCAGGATATTTCAAGAGATTTCTTAAAAGATTTTAAGATATTTTGAATTAATTTGAATGAAACAAAAGGATTTGAAAGCATTTTCAGTATTTAATTTAAAAATGACATTTCAAATTATTTAAGCGTTTAAAATTGCTATACTTTTTGAGAACTTTGAAAAATGTCAAGAAATTAAAAGTTATTTTAAAGAGTTTGAAATATCTTAGGATATTTTTGATAGATTTTGAAGATTGTAGGGTAATTCAATAAATTTGAATGAATTTTCAAAAACTGCTTTTAAAGGCTCCAGGGGATTTCGAAGGACTGAAAATATTTGAGGGCATTCATAAAAATTCCAAGTAATTTTAAAACCTTGAATATGTTTCAAATAGATTTTAAAAAGCTTGAATGATTTCGGAATAATTCGAAAATTTCCAAGTAATTTTTAACTTATTTTAATAATATTCAGGGACTTTAGCAAATTCTCACTAATTCGGTGTACTTTAAAAAAATTTCGAGGGATTTCCATGGATTTTAATGATTGTATGGCATTTTTATATTCCCCTGAATTCTTACGCATGTTTTCAAATTTTGTGAATTTTTTGCAATTCATTGCGGCAATGTGTCCTTTCAAAAATGTGACCTGTTGGGAGTTGTCATGACTCAACGCCAATTGATTTAGAATTTAGCCTGAATTCTTATTAATTCATAATAAAATATTTGTAATACTTGGGAATCTTTGGAATTTCCTTAAGTTTTTCGAAACCCATTATAAACTTACTAAATTCAATGAATTTTTGCTTATTTTTGAATTGTTATATCATCATTGATTTCCTCTCACTTTTCTTAAACTACTTTAAATCCACTCCAAGTTTATTCAAATCAACGGATTTTTGGAATGTTTTTGAATAAATTGGAATTGGAATTCTGGTCTTTGCATATCAATTGACAGGGAAAATGAAAAATTTGTCAAGGAGAAGTAATGGAATGTTGAAAATGAAGTGGTGTGGCAAGTCTTGGGGGCGATTATGTAACTTTTTCACTTTCTTTTCTACTTTCACTTTTTCGAAATTCACGTCGGTAGTCTCTTTTTTTAAACTATAATTAGCACAACATGAAATTGATGAATGTTGAAGTGGGAATGAATTTGAAAAAGTAACGCAATCAGCCCCCCTCCCCTTATTTTCTCACTTTCAATTTCAGCAAGAAAAAATTTGTGTATTATTTCGTAAAAATAATTAATAAACGCTTATTGAAAAAAAACATTCCAGCTAGTTGATTTGCACATCTTACGTATAGCCACACTCGAAATACTGCGAGACCGTCCTTCTGTGATTGAGCTTTCTCAAATGACATCAAGTCTTCTTTATAAAAATACAACTGCATCTCCATATCATGCCTGTTGAATTAAAAGAATACCATGAACTTTGCTATCGAACGTTTTGTCAGTGTAAGCGACAAAAAATATCAAAACAGTATTATTGACTTACGAAGCGATGTCTTTATCCCGAGGCATAAAATTGATGTAGTCCGTCCACTTTTTATTCGTGAAGTTAAAATAAAAATTATTATAATTATTATGATCTTCAGAAATGGTTTCATTAATCACTCGCCAAATTTGAATTAGTGAAAATTTGACTAATTGATTGACGAATCGAATATTTGATTAATAAAAGATTAATATTTTATCTTTTCACGAATTAAATAGTAAAAAATCACAATTATCATATACCTACGAAAGTTATTAAGTAAAAATATTTACAAATTCTGCGGCTATTTGGGTCATTAATTAATTAGTAAACTTTCCCTGTCGATTGATTTTTATAAAAAATTGAGATCCTGCTAATTTTTTTTAACCTTGAATAAGTGAGGTAAAATACATAGGCGTTCAAACAATTTTATTGTTTTCTCGTAACAAGCATTCTCATTGTGTCAATAAAGTTAAAAATGCTACGATGTAGCGTTTTTCTGAAGAAGCTTTCCAATTTTTTTTTTTTTTCAATTCAAGTAGTAAATCGTCACTAGTACAATCAACGAAATTTCAGTAATTTGAATTTAAAGAGTTTAAAACATGTTCAGAACACTTACCTTCTCTTGGGCCCAACGGAAAATGGTTTTTTCAAATACGTAATTCCCACGAAGGGGTCCGCCAGAAACACTTGGAGGTTTTCCAGACCAATCAGATGTTATTTCCACTGTATTATAGAAAAGGTAAAAAATTGCATAAAAAAATGAAGCCGAATTAATTTCATAATTCAAAATGATGAATGCTTATTACCAGTGTGACCAGTATTCTTCACGGTCATATTCGTTGGTAATTGATGAAAGTCTTCAAATTTCAATTTTTCCTTAATAGGTGTAAATTCAGCTGTGGAATATGCATCCCTAGTTATAGGAGATTGAAGTTTCCCATTACATTTTGGATAATGTTTGCCCCAATTTTTAGCATCTTTATAACTGAATGCGCCTGGAAGAAACGAATGAAAATTGTGAAGACGTTCAATAAGAACCAATCATCCACATTATTGCTTATATTATTTGGATAACTTTTGAATAATTAATGCTCTATTCTTATCCAACAAAATATGATTATATCTCTATTGAAATTCAAGAATTCTGAATCAGACTAAAATCAAATTCAAAATCTCATTTAACGTCCAATAATCAAGTCAATATATAGAATTCCTGAAAATAAAACAAAAATTCAACGATAAAATTTGGACAACCCCAACAAAATGCTCCTATTAAAATTCCTAAACAACAAAATAAAAAATTTGTTCCTTTGGACAAAAATAAAAAAAGAGGAAAGAAAAATGACTTACAATAAAAAAACATGCAGAGTATTTACCAACGTTTCGGTGCTCACACAGCACCCTTATCAAGGCAAGAAAATGAAAGCAGGTGGAACAGCGACCAAGCGACGACGCTATCCCTTCGATACCTGAGATCTGAATGTGGGTCAATAGGCTAATCCGTCACAACAAAAAAGAAATAAGAGAAAGTCAAGACTCATGAAAACTAAATGTAATTAATTAAACTTGAATAACTTTTGTTTTTTAATATAAAGCATTTCCATGAATTCTCTCTTTCTCTCATTACCTTCACTATGCAAAATTTCAACATTATCCCAGTCAAACTTATGGTCAACATCAACAAACCCTCTCCTATGTCTAGCAAGAACACTCTTATGACAACGTCTCAAACGAACATCACTTTTGTGCTCCTCCACCCTAGTATTAAGTCTCCCAGTCTGTAGCTGAAATGTTACGTTGCTTGTTTTTGATTTGTTGAATTCTAATTGTGATTTGTTGCTCAACCAACTTTTTTGGGTAATGATTCAGAAAAAGGATATTCCTAACAAAATTCAAATTCTCCTTGTGAAATGAAATGTGGGACAAACCTAGAGTCCTGTCGACTAAGTTTTTGATGACTGCAATTTTGTTCTGAAAAGGATGAGCCGAAAAGAAATTTAAAAAACTACCTGAATATGTATTTTCCCTGTACCAATTGGTAATAATATTACCATCCTGACCTTTAATTACTCTCACGTCCAAAAAACTGATTTCACTAATTTTCTCTATTTCGTGGGTAAACTGAAGTTTTGGATGAAAACTGTTAAAAGCATCAAAAAACGCCTGTAGCTTTGCTAGAGGAACACACAACAAAGTGTCATCAACATACCGATAGCAAAAGGGCAAAACAAAATCCAGCTTCTTGAAAGCAAAGACTTCCAAATCTTCCATAACTATTTCTGCCAAAATCGGAGAAATGACTGAACCTATGGGAGTACCAAACTTTTGCCTATAACAAGATCCATTAAATTTAAAATAAGTCGAATTCATAATGAAAACTATCCCTTCAATAAAATCTTTTTGACTTAATCGAGTACGTGTCCTTATATTGTCCCATCTATTTAAAATTGCTTGTTTAACTAATTCAAGGGGTATATTTGGGAACATTGCAACAACATCCAAAGAAATCATTACATGGTCATCAGGGACAGTTTTTCGAATAATATTTTTTTGAAATTCCCAGCTATTTTTAATATTGTATTTAGAAGTTGCAATTGAGTCTTTAAGTATCAAATTAAAGTTTTGTTCTAAAAATTGCGTTGGAGTGTTAATAGTTAAAACAACAATTCTCAAAGGATATCCCCCCTTATGAATCTTTCTCAAACCATAACATCTTGCAAGAACTGTGTCCTTAGTATTTATATCTGTCCATCTTATATCCTTTCCCGAAAGTCCTTTTTTTTTTCAATTGTCTAGCATCTTGAAAGTGTCTCTTCTTAATTGTTTTAACGGATTTTCACTTAATAATTCAAAGTTATCACGATTGGAAAGTAAGTCCTCCGAAAACAAATTTTTTATTTTGTTTTTTAGCAATTGCAATGGGAGCATTTTGTGGTGGTTGTCCAAATTTTATCGTTGAATTCTTGTTTTATTTTCAGGAATTCTATATATATATTGTGGAAATCATGAAATGTGTTGAAATAAAGTTGTCAATATGTCACTTACTTGCTCTCCAAATAAGACTGAAAAGAATAGTCGCTATCAGGTATCGCAGGTTCATATCGAAACTCTGCATATTCTGAAACAATATGGAGGAAACAATATTATAACTCTATATTCAGATATAAATTTTAATTCTCACTTTTTCCTTGATTCTCTTGAAGATCCAGCGGTGTGATGAATAAATTGTAAAGTCAATAAATCGGATGCTAGTATCTTGAAGAAAGAATTTGCTCTTGAAAGAACGACTATATATAGGCCGACATTCTTATCCTTCTTATTTCGTTTTATTACAGTAATTATGTACGTAATTGTATCGTGAATTTACGTTTGCACACGTTTTTAAAGATCGTCGCATTTTAAATTTAGTGATAAAATCAGTGGAGCACAATAGATTCTTGGGTAGGGGAACCCCCACCACCCTAACCCCTCTGGAGGAAAAACTTAGATTGACTTTAACCTTCACAGTCTTCACGAAAGACTCTTCTTGCCTCGTACATTCTTCGATGAAAAATAACTATTTTTAATGCTTAAATAATCTAAAGTTTCTAAAATCTCTAGAAAATGCTGTTTGACAACGTATTAGGTACTGTCATATCAAGAATTTAGCGGGCTACAATAATAATAAAAATTTTAAAAATGTGTTCTTTCTTTCTTCAAAAATTATACTCAAATGCCGACTTAGTCCCATGAGGGTGTCTTCTTAGCCCCACGGTTTTTCGCTCAACTATTATTTGCTCGATATTATTATCATTTATTATAATATTTATTTATGATAATATTATTTATCATCTTATCTTATACATTGTAAGGATATTATAGTGTTGATACTGTATGGAAAATATAGTAGTAAAAATATGACCATTATTATTATAAAATGAGATATTTAATGCCTCATTTTTCCCACTTATTGTAGCTTCCGAAGAAAAAATTTGAAAATGCTTTCATTCATCAGGTTTTAATTTAAAAAATTTTAACCTGAAGTCCCTTAATAGTCATACTTCGTACATTTTTCAAAGGACAATTACTACTTTTGACGCCTAGATTAACACATGATAAAAGCCTTTGAAATTGAACGATGTTCGCTTCGTAATCAGATAATTTGTTGAGACGTTCAAAGTTAAAAAATGTATCACGCATTAACTGCAAATGTAAGTTCTATGAACATTAAAAAATTGTAATTGAAGATTTTTGCACTGCAACCATTTTTAATTTATTAATATTTGACTGTGGAATACTTCATGAATAAATAATTCTGTTTTTATTCTGTAGGTTTTGAAACAATTGTTTCCATTGAAAACATGGGTCTTTCAGACATGAATTGTTTTGTGTGCGTCAGCAAATAAAAAGCTGTAATGATGTGTTTTTGCGAGCCACTATAATGTACCTGTTCATAATTTTTATGTTTTATCTGGAATTCTAATTTGAAAGCTTTGAATACACAATTCTTTCAAAGTCTAATCATCGACTACTCAAGTTCAAATTGGTTCATTTTTGGCAGCCAATAAATTTAAAAATATTTGCTTGTAAGTTTCCTAATCCTCAATCCTTCAGTTTAAACAATTGACTGTTTCAAAGAGTGCTATTATTCCACAATTTTTTGTTGAAAAATTCTAAAAACTTAAAATTCGAAATAATTTAATTTTTAGTATTCGGAACATTTTCGATTACAGGATTTTCAAAACGATTTCAGATTTGAAAACAGTGTCTAATTTTGAAGACCGCAAAATAAAATGTGTTTAAATAAGATAATGTTCATCTATGATAATTTATAGATCATTATTCTGAGTTTGGAATTTACAGATTTCAAATGTTTGAATTTTTAGCTTAGATGTTTCTAAATCTGAAAAGATCTATGACAGAATCGCTGTTGTAATAATTAATCGAATTGCATCAGGTTTTTGTGGAATTATTTTTAACGTGAATGCACAAAAAAAGAGTAGATTAAGTGTGTAAATAATAATTTCTGTTATTCATTTTGATGGTGATATAGCCTTTTTACAAGTTTCACAATATTACCTACGGGTTGCGTCATTTATAGACTAAGGCTTTTGAATGTTTCCATAAAGTTGAACATTAGGAATTAGTCAATTTTTTTTATTCAGGTCAGAAGATATCAAAAATGTTTTTAAAAAGCGAAAAAATTTCTTTACAAACTCCCAGGGTCAACTTAAGTGAAAATTATTCACAAATTTATTTTTAAAACAACATACGACATTGAAATTTAAATTTTAAATGCAAGTACTTTCTTTTATATTTCATCGGAATCCTTTGGTTTTGTACACTTATGATTTTTAGAGTATTTGAACAAATATATCTACACGAATTTTTTCTTTTCAAAATTTACAAAATAGCGGACCCCTAAATTTGAACAAAAATTACAATTTCCACAATTAATAACAAAATCTCGTCAAATTCTTACATGAGGCAAATTTATTTATTAGAAAGCATGCGATGGCAATGAAGACTCAAAATTTAAAAAAAATTCAAAATGACCGCCCAATTTTTTTTAGACTCATTATTTTTTTGTTTCTCGATGACAACTTTTCAGGTGACAATATGGCAAATATGACAAAGAAACATATTTCGTAATGCATGAAAGTAAAAATTTTCAAAAATTCAAAATGGCGCCTTATGAAATAGCCAAAAACTCGCATTTTCTATTTTTTTTCTTCAAAGATCTTCAAATTTTGAAGAAAAGTCAATTGCATTGTTACAAAGTATATGGTTGTGAGTAGATCACAAATATGATGATAACCTCAAACAATAATTTAAAAATAATCGAGTAACATGAAATATTTACAAAAGAAAAATAACTTCCTTTCATTTCACACAATACAATAATATCAACTAAAAACTTTGCTCTTTTCTAAGAATTTTAAGTTTTGAGAATCACCAAATCCTTTCCAAAAATGTGTTTCAAATTTTGTGTTAATTTGTAAAAAAGCATAGAAAATATGAGTGTTTGAGTATTTCAAAAGGTACCATTTTTAATTTTTTCAAATTTTGACTTTCATGCATTACGAAAAATGTTTCTTTACAATAATGTAGCCTTCTTATTGACACCTGAGAAGTTCTCATCGAGAAAAAAAAGTGATGAGTCAAGACAAAAATTGGTTGGCAATCTTGAATTTTTTCAGAATTTTCAGTTTTTATTGTCATCACGTGCTTTCGAATAAATAAATCTGCCTCTTGTAAGCATTAGACGAGATTTTGTTATTAATTGTGGAAATTGTAATTTTAGTTCAAATTTCATCATGGTAATAATGAATTTAATGAACAAAAATAATTGTTTAATCAATTTTGTTATCATTTTTAACAATATTCTCTATGGACAATGTTGAAAAGTTGCGGTTTTTTCTCAAATTTTGTCCACTTTTCAATTAGTGAGGTGAAAATTAATGCAAGTTAATAAACGGAATTGCTTTTTATAATTTATTATTGCTTAGAACTATCTTCTCTGGAACAATTGCTAAAAATTTTCGGTTTTTTCTCCAATTTGTTACTTTGCTTTGGCTTTTTATTTATAAATAAATAATACGTAAGCATTATGGAGAATAATTTTTTTTAAAATCTCTCTCTTTTTTGTGAAAATTTCCTCCTGGAATAAAACAGATATTTGAAATATTTTTCAAATTTCCTACATAAATCATCTTGAATAGAAATTTTCCTTAAAGTAGTTACTCACAGTCCTTTTGCTTAAATGAATAATTATAATAATATTTATTGCTTGTTCCTAACTTAAAAGTAAAAGAAAAGCTGAATAGTGCAGATGAATCCGAAAATATCTAGCATTTCTCTAAGAAAAGCTAGTTATAAACAACAAATAAATGGTTTAAACAATTATGTTTCATTAACTTACATATTATCTTCCTAGGTGCAAAGTGTAAAAAAATTTAGAAATTTGAAAAAAAATCACCATTATCTAGCATTAATTTAGGAGAAGTTAGTTGAAAACAATAATAATTTGCTCAATCAATTATGTTTGTGAAATTTCATTAAACCTCACTATAAGTGAAACATGGAAAAAAAGTTGAATATTTAAATTTAATTGATAATTTCCTCGCTCTCAGTGAAAAGTGGAAAGCAAGTTGGAAAATTCGGAAAAAATCGCCACATTCTAATTATTTTCTAAGAGAAAATTTCTATAAATAAAAATCAATTATTTGAACAATTTATTTTATCATTTAATTATCAATAGCAACTGGTGTTAAATTAACTGAAAATGCAAGTTCATTGAAAATGAAAAAGTTATCTATAAAAAGAAATTCGGGATGTAAATATTTTTAATTCAACTTTTGGGAAACGACAAATTAGAATTTATAGGAAAAACCCTTATTTTTTCGACTTCTCCCGGACTATCCAGAATATTCAGAATCGTACAATAATGTTTCGAAATTGTCCCGATGCCTTCATCAGATTTTTTTTTAATTTTGCAGAATTTAATCATAGTTTGTACGTATGATTTTTTGAACAAATTATACATATGGGGGGGTCGAAAAAATTAAGAAGTATGTAAAAAAACTGTCCTAATATTATTCTGAAGGCTCATTTGTTTAAATGAATAGTTCTTTGTTCGTTAAAATGTATGCCTTTTCAAAATGGTCACATTTTCGCTATTGCATTCATTTACCTGAACACTCTTCAGGAAATTAATGTTTTTACACACTTTTGAATATCCTATAAGAACAAAATAGTAGTAGAAACTTGACTATTATTGTTATAAGATGAGTTACTTAGCAACTCATTTTTCATAATTATTAAAGCTTCGAAAGTCCTAAAATTTAAATTTGTTTTATCCTTCAGGATTGAGTTTTGAAAAGTTAAAGTTCAAGTCTCTTACTAGAATTACATCGTACATTTTTCAGTTAAAAAATACTTTTTTATGCCTACAAAATTTAAAATTGAAAGCGTTCACAATTCAACACTTTTCCCTTCATAATTATTCAATCAAAAATTCAGACGATTAAAATTCAACAATTTCTGATTCATTAATTTGTAAATTTGAGTTTTCCAAATATTAAAAGATTTTAATTGATGTTTTTGAAAATACAATTATTTAAAATTCAACAATATTTGAGTACCGAAGACCCTATAAATGAATATTTCTGTAGGTTATGCAATAATTCTTTGTTGAAATAAAAATCTCTAATAATGCGTGGGAACAGTTAAGATTTCCAGATTCTTGCGAAATATTTTCCTTTGGCCCAAAAAAGAGTTAATTTCACGATTTGAAATGAATTATGCTTTTCAGGATCCACGAATACTCAAATTGTACATTATTCTGTTTTGAAAGCTTATAAATTTGAAAATATCTATTTGGGAACCTCTCAATTTTTAATCGTTCATTTGCAACCATTGACAATTTTTGATTGTGCAGTGTGTTTAGTGCTTTTTCAGAATTATTAAATGTCCACATGCATTCAATTCCAAAATTCAAAAACTTTAAGTTTAAAATTATTCCATTTTTAGTACTGAAAACATTTCACAAAAAAAGAATGTAAGCTTCTCATCATTTGAAGTTGAATTCTTCAAGATCGAAAGCTTCTAAATGAAAATTGTCCAATTTTATAGCTTTCTATTTGAAAGAAATTAAATTAAATTGACAATTATGAATATTTTCTTCCAATCAGTGTCTACTTTTGAAGCCCGTAGAATAAATCGTATTTAAATCAGATGAGGCTTCACAGCTTCAAATAAATAATTACACATGCATATTTTGACTTTTGAATTGAAATCAGGAGAGTTCTGTAGCATGTTTGCTGTTGTGTTAATAAAATTTCGTAATTTTTGTATGGAATTTTTTTATCGTGAAAACACGACGTTGAAGTAGATTTAGTGTGTAAATAATTTTGTTTTTTATTTTGAGGATACGTAGCTTGCTTACAATTTTCACAATATTACTTTCGTACTGCGTCATTCATAGACTAGGGCTTCTCGTTGTTTGAATATGGAATTAAAAATTGATGCTTCAAACTTTTTTCATTTGAATTAAAAAAATATTAGTTTTGAGAAATTTTGAATACAATGATCAAAAAATAAAAATTCCCACTAATTTTGAAAAGTATCAAACATTTTATTTTTACTTTTTTCTCTATTTTTTGTATTCTTCTTGGCAAGGGTCATTTTAATAAAGAACCTTAAAACAAACAAAAATTATTTCATAAAAATCTATAACTCACTTCAACACTTTTTCAATACATCCAATAATTTAGAGATGAATCAAGAAAAGCTGTTTTTTTTTAGGGTTCGCGGACAATTTTCAAAAAATTGATCAGAATTTTTTTACTGAGAAAATGTTTCAAGCGACTTTTGATAATCTTCATACTGAATCTAGTTTCTGATACCATGTTTATTTACTTGTACTTTTCACTCATATTGAGGGGTGTAAAGGAAACTTTTGTTCCATTTCGTTACTGACAGGAAAAAGTATTTTTTTATTCAATTTTGGTTTGATGCACGTAGAATTTTTTTAGCATTTTGAGGAATCTAGGAATATGATTATTAACTTCTGGTTCACATATAGTTTTATATTAAAA
Source organism: Andricus quercusramuli (assembly GCA_932178445.1). Taxonomy (NCBI): domain Eukaryota; kingdom Metazoa; phylum Arthropoda; class Insecta; order Hymenoptera; family Cynipidae; genus Andricus; species Andricus quercusramuli. The sequence goes on from CAKNXH010081943.1 coordinate 26,887, forward strand.
TTGTGCTTTAAAAGTATTGTAAATTTGATATTATATAAGTTAAATTCCTTACATTCTTTATTAAAATATCCATTATGTTATAAAAGCTGCATAAATCAATATATGGGTAATTGTCAAATTGAAGGAAAACTTGAAGTCCCAGTAATATAACATTAAATTAGAAACTCGTGATGATTTTTTTCAAATCTAATAAACACTTGTTATCATCCTCTACAAAATGGTCAGTTCTTTTTTTTCATTTCTGTGCCTATTTACTCTAATTTAATATAAGAACACCCGAAACGTCACTACCGTACGGCGTCCCAACCTCATTCTGCACAAGGATAAACTCATTTTCTCCTTTTTTTTTAGACAGTAACCTGAAAAACGCTTAACGCGTCAAGTTTGTAAACTTCAAATGAACATAAATGTAATGTATGCACATTTTTTTAAGTCAACTAAATAATATTTCAAAAGCCTTGAAGTCTGTCCCTCAATTTTTGCCATTTCAGACGTCATTACCGTACGTCTATTTTTCTAGTAAAATATTGTAGTTACAGTTGAGTAATAAATACAGAAATATTAGGCATATCTTTTAATACAAGATTTTACCAAATTGAGCTTAAAATATTAACTCTCATTTTTGTGAATCCGATATTAAAACTGAAAAGTGCATTCTGACAACAAGAACGTCATTCCCGTACGTGCGTTAAAAACCATTTTCAGGGTGAACAAAAATTATAAAAACCATTCTGTTACTTGCTAGGCGGCGTTTTCTTTCATAATTAGGTGACTTTTTATGATTAAAATCTGTTCTTTTTTTATAAACATTGAAATGGTTAAACTTTAATATTTTTCTCGCATCATTACCGTACGGTACAATGGAACAGTGTACGACTGATTATATGCGCGTGCGCATGGATTCATTATTATTTCTTATTTTCATAACTGCCCCTTTTGGATTTAAAATTCTTACATGTGATAAGATCAATTTCCGTTATGAAATATTAAATTCCTAATAATAATATGATTGCCACTGTAGGTGCTAAAATTTGCCTACAATTTGACAATTAGCCATATATTGAATAAATTGATAATATTGAATACCCACATAGAAGGTTTCCACTATATGATCCTATTCTAATTTTTCTTCTCTCTCTGGTATTTTTGAATTAGCGTATTTGTCTACCTCTCTCATGGATTCATTGTGTTTTGTCGCTTAATCATATCTGGAATTAGATTATAATTAGATCGAAATTATTTTGTTTGAGCATCATTATCGGAATGGAACGAGACTTTTGTTCAGACCCCTGTTCAGATATATGATTATGGCTTTTGTATGAATATTTGAAATGAACAAGTAAGTTAAAAAAGAAATACACCTTCTATACACAAGGTAACAAAATTGTCCGAATTTACGTGATGGAATTTCAAAAGAATAGCTTCATAAAACTGGATTCAAAGTAATAAATCAAGTGAACAGTTTTATTCCACACGAGGGGTATTAAAAGGGGTAATTTTCTATATTCTGCCAGAAACGTTTTTTCAGAACAATCATTGTAAGAGCTGGGCTGCTTCATGTTATTGACAATTTAATTACGGTACGACAGGTGAGCTCAATTTTTCAAAAATCCTTCATATCCCAATCATTTCACTGTCACACCCAGACGCCTAGGAGATACGTTACACGCCAACGTTATTTACGTGGAGAATGCCCTCTGCGCCCATGAATTTGTCACATAATCGATGCGCGAAATAAATTCATGATCGATACTCGCTTTCATAGCTTTTATGATACATTTATGTTATCAGGGACAAAAAGATAGAAATGGATAGATGGCAATTTTTGAAGAGTACAGGACAGAATGAGTAAAAGAAATTCATCTTCTTATTTTTAAAATTAGTCAAATTAGGCACTATGTGCATCTAAAAAAGGGGTTTGCAGCCTATTAAGACGTTAATTGACTCTTTAGAATCTCCTCCTCATCCACTTTCTCCTCCATCTTCTTCTTCTTCTCCTCCTCCTGTTCCTCCTCTTACTCCTACTATCATCCCCTCCCTCCCTTAGTCTATCCCATCCTGTTCTTTTCGATCAAATCTTAACATCCCCTCCACTCCCCTCCGCGCCACACGCCATCCCTAAACCCCTCCACCTACTTCAATTCTCCCTCCACTTCCATCTGTTACACATCCCCCGTGTGTTAATGTAATTGCTTGTTATAAAGTTTTGGTGACTCTGGGTAGGAAATGTACCAGTACACTTCCGCGATAGAGGACCTGGTCCCTACTCTTCACATCCCTCACTTCTCCTCAATGCATGCATTCCCTCTCATAATGGCCTTTACAGGCCCTCCCCCACCCTCCATACTTCTCCTCATTCCCTCTTCTACCTTACCAACCCTCCTTGTCCCTACTCCCCCTTCCCTACTCCCCTCCCGCATTCTCCCTAATTCCCCTCCTCGTACTTTTCTAATTACAGTCCCCTAATTCCCCTTTCTTTCCCTTTTTTCCCCTAATACCACTCCCCTTACGACGGACGGTCGCACAGTGCAGCAAAAGAGGTTTTTCTAGACAGAATAGGCTAGAGCTTGACATTTTTATTCGATTTGATTATATTTGTAAATTAGAGTGAACTAAATTTCAAAGTGATTTGGTGGAGCAGATTTTTTTATGAATCTTTCTTTATAAACAAATTTATTAAAAAATTCTCGACTTGACTGCTGTCAACAAATTGTTGTTTTTTGTTACGAAATCGACTTCTGGTGATTTAGAAAGGACTTTACTTGGGAGACTTTGTTAGGTGAAAATATTTTCTATTTATTTAAATAATTTTGATGAAAAAATACAGGTTTTCGTATGCTTTCAACCAGCAAATTTCTTTTTTTTCCAACGAAATTGACTCTAAATAACTTGAAAAAATTATTCCCCTATGATACTTTATAAAAGAACAAGAACTTTTCATTTTATAAATAATTTTATAAACAAATTCACAGCTTGACTTTTCAACAAATGGATGCATTTTTTTACGAAATAAGTAACCAATTACTCAGACAGAATGCAATGGGAGGCTTTGTCAGGTGACATTATTTGTTATTCAATTTAATAAATTGAATAAACAAATTCACAACTTGACTACTTTTAAAGAAATGGATATAGTTTTTCAGGAAATCTGAAGCCAATTACTCAGAATGGATTTATATGGAGATTTTGTCAGATGACATCGCTTGTTATCTATTTGAATGAATTTAATAAACAATTAAAGATTTTCATCAATTTTTGACCTGCAGGTTTCGTATCCTCAATAGAGTTAAGCCTGAATAACTTGGCCTTATACCTTTCTCATGTTATTTTATCAATGAGCTACCATCTTTTTATAAACAATTCCACTTGGAAAATCCACTATTTGTCATTTTTGAAGAATGAATAACCATTTCTATAATAAATTTAAAATTTACTGTCTAAGGCGATTTTAGCTGCAGTGCTTGTGTTTCTGGATATGGTGGTCTTTTAATCTGTATCCTATTTTTTTGTATTGGAAAATTTATTTAAATAAGAAGAAATCTTGTCGCGTGATAAAGTCTCCTAAAAATAAGTTAAGTTCTGAGTGATTGGCAGTGGATATCCTAAAAAGATTACACCCATTTGTTGACAATTACTCAAGTTGTGAATTTGCTTCTAAAAAAAAAAACTATTTTTTGATCATGAAGTATCACAAGAAAAGGATTTTGCCAAGTAATTACAAACTTATAGGTTTAAAAAAAACTACATCTGCTGGCTGAAAATTGACGAAAATCTGTATTTTTGTTAAAAAATTGATTTAAATAAGGAACAAATATTGTCGCTTGACAAACTCTCTTACTAAATCACGTCCATTCTAAAACGCTATCAGTCGATTTTGTAACCAAAAACAACACCCATTTGTTCATAAGTAGTCAAGTCGTGAGTTTTTTTTGTAATATAAAAAATATTATTGGTTGATAAAGTATAATGAAGAATTTTTCCAAATAATTTAAAATTAATTCCGTTAAAAAGACGTAATTTGCCGGTTAATAATTAACGAACATTTGTATCTGTGCATCAAATCTATTTAAAGATACCAACAATTTTTATCAGTTATGAAGAAATCGTACATTTTATTTATTTTCGAAAAACATTCGATCAATTTTGTTAAAGGAAGAGTTACTTTCAAAGCAAGAAATGACTAAGATATGCTCTTGCCTATCAAATTTGTTCATAAAATAACCAATTACTTTGGATATAAGAATGGTAACTAAGAATTGTTTTTCCATATATCACGAACAAAATATTGAAAAAAAAAGTCTACAAGTATTTTCAATCTTGAAATAGCACTTTTACTCATTGATTCGTTAATATAAAATTCAAAAAAATTGTATGGACGAGCAGACACCTAACCAAACTGTAAGCGTTTCTGTCCATTTAACTTCGAGATCTCAGTATGCACAATTATAAAAGAAAGGATAGCAATTATTTTTTCCATTATAACAAATAATTATTTTTTTTCCATTTTTGATTAATGTATTATTCAAATTTTCTGTTACAGGAAAAGAAAGTATGCAACCTGGTTGTAAATTGGAAGGTTTACATCCATTACTCATCGTTACCTACAAGAACATTACAATATCAGTAAGTGTAATAGAAAAAATATGGTATAAGGAGTTCGAAAAAAATGACATTTATTCATCGCCCATTAGTTATTTAAATTCAATTTTGTGCAATTTTTCAAATATTTATGGATTAAAAAAATAAAATCATGTTCAGAATATACGAAGGCGGTATTTTCACGGAACAGAAAGCTACATTCCGTGAAAATGTACAGGATTGAGAGTAGGTTACTTACACTCGAATCCTTTTCCATTATTCACCCTGTGCAGTCTATCCAAAGAGGAATCGATACTCTCTCTTTCGCTCTTCTTACATAAATCTTAATTCGATTTTACTTCTTTCATGAAGATTTTATTTATTCTTCAATTGCTGTCGTAATATTTGAATGAAAATCAGGTTAATTGATCAAAGTAATTCAAGAGAGATGGATAGAATATGATGGTTCTATTTAATACACCTTTTTATTTCTTCAATAACGAAGCACATTTCCATTCACAAATACTAATCTTACTTCATCCTTTTACAAGGGAATGCTTTAAGTATTTCTCTATTATTAAAGTGTCTTTCAAGAACAGGAACAGATTTACTGAGGCCTGGGTGGTATGATTGGTTCAAATCTGGGCTAAGGCACATTTTTTTTCTTTTCGGACATCAAATTTTAATCAATTGAAAATGCACTTAAGTGAAAATTTAATTCGAATTTAAGTAGTTCGAATCAACGAATAAAAAGGGAGGAAAGTGAAGGGGAATCGCCGAATCCAATCTATTGTTGTGAAATTCATTTCAAAGAGGCGCCAACAGGCCAATTTGTAACCAAATAAGGTTTCAACATTTATTCCTCTCAATCCATTAGGCAGACACCACCGCACGAATTTGCCTCGTACTTTACATTCGAATTAAAGTCTCATGGGAATTTCGTCAATGAAACTCCAACGCGAACAATTCCGCTGAGAGGAGCCTTTGAACTTCGCGTTGAAGGACTTTTATTGTTGGTCGTCATCTCTTCAAATCCTCTTTATAGAAAATAAATTAATTCAGTCGATGATTTCTCCACTCAAAGTCGATTTTTCAAGTACTGAAACGCTTAATCTTCGTAATTGAATTAAACATGGAATAATCAGCAATAAATATGTGAGGTTCCGCAAATCCGCACTTCGTCGATCGTAGTTTGGGAGATATTCGCGTTTTGGTGAGAAACTGTTGAAAGTATCGATTATGGGGTTTGGACGAAAAATCATACTTCAATCTCTGCTCTATCCAATTGATATAATATATTAAATATTAACATGTATCATAAAAGGGATATAAAAAAACATTAAAAATGATGAACCGTAATGCAGGGATTTCTCCTTTTCAGAGAAAAAATGTAACAACTTTTGAAGGGGGCTCTTTTCTAATTTTGTCTACAATTGGAATTATTTTTATGTATTTATAATAGCTAACAGTGAAAAAAATTAATGAGCAATGATATACCCAATTGGTATGTGCGTTTTGCCAAGAGATAGTACAGAATTATACTAAATACAATACAATAAACAATAACATATACCCTATGTGCCACATTACTCCATGTCCCACATTGCCCCATGTGCTAAATTACCCTGTGTACCATATTACCCCGTGTCCCATTTGACCCCAAATATGTTATCCATATTTATCTAAAACTTCAAAAATTTCACATTTCTTTCAGAGATCTGACATCCTTTTAGATATTCCTAGAGTTCTTGATAACTTTTTGGAACAGTTCTAAAGTGGGCCAAGAATCGATTTTTTAAGATAGGGGCATAAATTCACGTTGTTTCCTCCCAATTTTGAGAAAGCGTTTTTTAGAGTTCTGAATAGAATTAGCATAGTTCTGAAGTTCCTATTGCTTTTTAGAAATAGTTTCGGCAAATTTCACAACAACAAAATTTACCGAAAAAAATAGTTATCCACCACTCTTCAGAAATTTGATTTCTTACGCAATGCTTTAGATTTAGAAGAATTCTGGAATTCTGTGCAAACATAATCCGGAAAGAATCAAAACCATAAAAGCTACAAGATTTGTAAAATTTCTGAATTTCAACAAAATACTTATCAAAAGTTGCATTATTTCTAAGTAGAATTCTTTTTTCCTCGAAAGAGCTCTATTAAAAACTCTTGAACCACTTTTTTATCAATTCAAAATCCAAGAAGTCACAGCAGTTTAAAGTGACCCAAAA
>CAKNXH010081944.1:1843-24860 GCA_932178445.1 Andricus quercusramuli
TTTTTGTTTAAAATTTAACTATCTTGTTGAAAAATCGGTGTTTTTGTAGTTTAAAATTTATTTTCTAACTATTTAACAATTATCTCTTAGGCTGAAAATTCAACTATTTTGTTGGAAATTCGTGTTACGAAATATTTTTTCAAGTAAGATGGGAAGAAATAGTTTGTAAACACACAAAAAAGAAAAATTAACTGTTCTGTAAAAAATTCGTCTTTTTGACTTGAAAATTCAACTGTTTCGTTGAAAATTTTCTAGTTTTTGGTTAAAAATTCTATTATTTTGGTTAAAAAAATCAATCTTTTTGAAAATTCGACTTTGTTCAAGGAATCCAACTGTTTTTATTTTAAACTGAAAACTTTTTTGGTTGAAATATCAACTATTCGGTTAAAAGTTGAACTACTTTGTCATAAATCTATTTTTGAGTTGAAAATTCAACTATTTTGTTAAAAATCCGTTTTTTTTGCTAAAAATTAATTTTTTCAACTTTAAATTGAAACTATTTCTTTTTTGGTAAAAAATTGTCTTTTTTAGTTGAAAATTCATGTATTTTTTTCATTTTTTTTTTTTTTGTTCACAACTTAACGATGTATTTTTGGGGTAAAAGTTAATTTCTATAAATGAAAATTCAACTACTTATCTTTTCGTGAAAATTCATGTATTTTGTTGAAATTTTTTGGTAGAAAATGAAGATTCTTGTTTTAAAATTAGGCTTTTTCGTTTTTTTCGTTGACAATTAATTGTTTCAACTGAAAATTCGTCTTTTTGGTTGAAGATTCACCTATTTTGTGGAAAAATCGTATTTTTTCGTTGAATTCAAGTGTTTTATATTTATAAAATTAAACTCTTTTTTGATTGAAATATCAACTGTATTAAATTTTTCGTTGAAAATTCGCCTCTTGATAAAAAATTAATCTAGGTAGAAAATTCAACAATTTTGTAAAATAGTAATTTTTTGGTTGAAGATTTAAATATCTTGTTGAAAAATCGGTGTTTCTTTAGTTTAAAATTAATTTTAAACTATTTAACATTTATCTCTTTGGTTCAAAATTTAACTATTTTGTTGAAAATTCGTCTCAGGAAATATTTTAACAAAAATTTTTTTTTTTTTTTTTTGTAATGAACATTCAACTGTTTTGTTAAAATTTTGGTATTTTTGGGTTGAAAATTCTATCATTTCGGTTGAAAATTCAAACTTTTCTCTAAAAAAAATTGTCTTTTTGTCTTGGAAATTCAACAGTTTGAATGAAATTTTTTCTTTCTTGACTCAAAAATCTTTTTTTGATTGAAAGATCAACTATATATATGAAAACACGACTTTTTTTCGATTAATTCAACTGTTTATATTAAAAATTGGAAGCTTTTTTGGTTGAAATATCAACTTTGTCTCGGAATTTCAACGATTTGAATGAAATTTTGTTCTTTCTTGACTGAAAAACCTTTTTTGGTTGAAAAAGCAACTATCTTTTTCCAAATTCGACTTTGCTCAATGAACTGAACTGTTTTCATTTGAAATTAGAAACTTTTTTGGTTGAAATACCAACTATGTGGTTAAGATTGGAACTACTTTGTCATAAATATATTTTTTTTTTTAGTTGAAAATTCAACTATATGGTTAAAAACTAATTTATTTTTGTTGAGAATGCAATATGTTTACTTGAAATATTAAGAATTTGACGTTTTTCAATTTAAAATCAATATTTGTATCCACAATAAATATATTTAAAAGAATGTATTCCCCTATTTCTGTGATCTAAAGGATTTTTCAAATTTAAGGGGAAAAAGAAAATTAGATAAAAAAACGGGAGACGACGCGTGATCTCTGTAAACTGGAAAGGACAAACTAAACGATTCCAAATGTAATCTTAAAAAGTTTCGAATTTATTCCTTGTTCGCGTCTTAGCAATAAATACAAGATTCCTAATTTCTAGTCGACAATCATTCAATTACATGCTTGCAAAATTCACTGTATCACGTCACGATACAAAAACATCTGTACTGGAAACTTTATAGTACTCAATACCAGTAATACAATTAATTAAATTAAGAAACTTATTTACAATGACAAAAATTATCAAAAGATACGAAATACTGCACACTTACACGTCGCTTTTCCATTTTTCTTAATCGTAACCATGTGTATCAGAGTGTGCCTATTTTGCTTTTCGAATGGCTTCAGGTCCAAAAAGTTCCTACTAGATGTTAGGAACCAAAAAGGAATTATTCCAGACAAACAAAAATTATCGTGAGCGTGTCGATAATAAAGTTAAAAATATTAATTTCAATAGCAATAAGCCACAATCAAGAAGAAGAAGAAGAAAATCAGTAAAGTACTTTATATAAAATTCATTTTCTCCACAATAATTTTTTCTTTTAAATCCGTAAACATTGCCTGTGAGTTACTGGCATCCGGTAGAAACTTCCACGACCTGAGACCTTTCGAAAAGCAAAAAAATTATCCTCCTCACCCAGTGAAATCCTTAAAAGGCGTAGCGCGTGCGTACGTCTTCAAGCCTTTTTGAAACTTCCGAGGAAGTTTTGTCCAAATCCCGAGCAATGCTCTTCTGGGTTACGGCTTCGATCGAGTTGAATTGCTCGCAGAGATCGCCGTCAATGACATTCTTGACAGGGTAGTGATACGACCTGAAGGAGAGATGATCTCTGCCGCAGAGTGGAGGGTGTTCCGAGCGCATGTGCATCTCCAGCGTCTGGAAGAATTCGTGATCCTCGTGACTCGTGAATGGCACGAGAACACCGACTGTTCCACTCAGGGTTGTGTAGACCAAACTTTCCGACCCACCAGGAATCAGAGTCGCCTTCTGCAGGGACATTACTATTTCGCCCACGTGGAAACTGGCCACGGTGTCTGCTTTTTGACTCGCACCATTCAGCAGTCCTCGATCCCACAAGGCCTTGTTGCCTGTTGGATCCTCATCCACGTCGTCGTTTATGCCACTCGCCAGTCTTATCTGTTGATCAAATCATTATTTTTTAATTAGATAGAGTTCGGACGAAAAAAAAATCCAGTCAGTCCCACCCAAAGTCGGGTGGGACTGACGTTTGGGTGGGACTGACGTTATCAGCGGACTGATAACTTTAGGACGATTTGGCGAATTATTTTGGACAGTTTTAGTTAATTCAGAAAAAAATATATACGCGCGGATTGAATATTATTGAGTATGAATTAAAGAATGCAATTTTTTTTAGAATTATAAATTTAATTTGCTCTCTATACGAGTATTGACATCCGATTATAAATGCTTCAATATATTCGTACGTTTACTATTATTTTATTTAAAAAAATACCCTGTCAGTCCCACCCACCTTCGTGTGGGACTGACTGGTACATTTTCTTGAACAATAAACTTATAATATAAATCCATGGCTGCCACAGACGAATGCATTTGAAAAAACGTTTAAAAAAGTGACTAATCTTTCTCTAAAAAATAGGTGTGTCACGAAAATCTCCAAAGCATTTTTGTCGCTTTTCCTGAATACCGATTGGGTAATTTGAAAAACTCGAAGGAAGAAATGTGGCCAAATTCACGCACATAATTATACAATTTTATTATTAAATTTTTAGTTAAAATAATTAATTTTCAATCAAGAGAAAGTGGATTTTCAAAAAAAAAAAAAGTTAATTTACAACCAAGCTGATAAATCTTTGGGGGAGAAAATGAATTCTCAACAAAAAGTGTAATAACTGACATTTCCCTCACAGAGACCAGTTTTAAACAAAAAAGTTAAATTTTTAACCAAATAGTTGAGTTTTCAATTAAATGATCGAAATTTCAAAGGAAAAATATAAAACTTCAACAACAAAAAAAGTTGCATTTTCAACCAAACAGTCGTAATTCAAAGCCCTTACAGTCTATGATTTTCGGTTGAGAGTTCATTATTTTCAATTGAAAAAGTCTACTATGAAATTTTTTGTTAAAAAATCTTCTATTATGGTTAAAATTTTTATTATTTAGTTCAAAATTGAATTATTTTGTTGAAAATTCAACAACTTTCGTCAAAAAATAATCTTTTTTTGAAAATTTAGCAATTTGAATAAATTTTTTTTTCTTTCTTACAAAATTTATTTCGGTTGAAAATTCAACTATTTTGTGGAACACTGATCCTTTTGGTTTAACAATTCATCTTTTTCAGTAGAAAATTCCTATTTTCAGCTCGAGATTTCAACAATCTCGTAAAAAATACGTGTATTTTGTTGAAAATTCGTTTTTTTTTTGTTGATGGAAAATTATTATTTTTTCTTCGTTAAATCCAACTAATTTTAATTTTCAATTAAATTCTTTTTTTTTTTTTTGTTGAAATATCAAGTTTTATATTTTTCGTTGTTTGAAAGTTGAACAAATTTCTTGCAAATTAATTTTTCTGGTTGAAGATTCATAATTTTAGTAATCGTTTTTTGTCGTCAGTAACTAATTTTTTTAAAGGCAAATTCAAATTCGTATTTTTGGCTTGACGCTTTAACAATATGGTAGAAAATTCGACGATTTGATACAAAATTAAACAGTTTTGTAGACAATTCTTTTTTTGTCAATTAATTTTTTGACTAAAAATATAAATACTCCATTTCTGATTGAAACTGTATATTCTTAATGGAAAATTGATCGTTTCTTAGTTGGAAATTCAGCTATTTAGTTAAAAATTGACTTATTTTGTTGAAAATTAGTCTTTTTTAGTAGAAAATGATTATTCTTGGTAGAGAATTAATTTATTTTCGCTGAGGATTCAACTATTTTGTTCAAAATTCATCTTTTTTTTTGTTAAATCAAGTTTTTCATTCTAAACTAAATTCTTTTTTGTTAAAATATCGCCTATTACATTTTTCGTTCATAATTTATTTTTTCAGGGTTTATTTTTTTCATGTAAATTCAACTCCTTGGTTCAAAACTACTTTCTTGGAAGTTAATTTTTTGGTTGAAAATTCGTAATTTTAGTGAAAAATTCGTGTTTATTTTGTTTAAAAAATCATTTTCTGAAGTAAAAATTTAACTATTTTTCAGAAAATTAACTTTTCCTTGAAAAATGATATTCCCGAATTAAAAATGCAACAATTTAGTACAAAATTATACTGTTTTGTAGAAAAAAAACTGATCCATTTTCGTTAAAGATTGATCTTTTTTCGTTTAAAAATGCAACTATTCAGTTAAAAATGTTTAGAAACAAGAAAAAATATTTATAAATATAATAAAATAAAATATAAATTTGGACTAGCGTCAAATTTCATTGATCGAACTATTTATTTGAAAATTTGTGTAATTTGTTGAAAATTCTTCTTTTTTGGTAGAAAATTAATCTTCGTGGTAGAAAATTAATTTTTTTGGTTGAAAATTCATTTTTTTTCTGTTGAAAATGAGTTTTTTTTATTTAGAATTAATTTTTTAAACTAAAAATGTAACTACTCTACTTTTAGTTCACATTTTTAAACTAAAAATGTAACTATTTTATTTTTAGTTCACAATTTGTCTGTTTTAGGTAAAAATTCAACTATTTGTTAAAAATCCTTCTTTTTTGGTAGAAGAGTTCTCTCATTTGTTGAAACTTTATCTTTTTGGTTAAAAATTGATTTCTTTAGTTGACAGTTGAACTATTTTGTTGAAACTTCGTTGCTTTTTTGGTTGAAAATTAACTTTACTAATTGAAAATTCAACTATTTTATTTTTGATACAAAATTTATCTTTTTAGTTAAAAGTTTTTGTATTTGATATTTTTGATATTAGTCTAATCTTTTTCGTTAAAAAATTATGTTTTGAAAAAAAATTAACTATTCTATTTTATGTTAAGAATTCATTTCTTTGGTTGAAAAAATACTATTTAGTTGAAAATTCGTCTTTTTTTTATAAAAAATTCATTTTTTGGGTTGACAATTCCACTATTTGGTTAAAAATTCATATTTTTTGTTGAAGATTCATCATTGTGATAACAAATTGATTTCTTTAGTTGAAAATTCGTTTTATTTTTGTTGAAAATTTATATTTTTAGTTGAAAATTAATTAATTTTGCTGAAAACTCATTTTTTCTTTGTTAAAAATTTTTTAACTGCAAATTGAGCTATTCTATTTTTGGTTTGTAAATTTATATTTTTTAGTTGAAAATTTATATATTTTATTGAAACTATCTTTTTTGGTAGAAAATTCATCTTTTTGGTTCAAAATTGAATTATTTTGTTGAGAATTCATTTTTTGTTGTTGAAAATTGATTGTTTTAACTAAAAATTCAATTATTCTATTTATGGTTTAAAATCACTTTTTATTTAAAAAAAAACAAACTATTTTGTTGAAAATTCGTTTTTTTTGTTGGAGATTTATTTGTCTGACATATTAACTATTCTAATTTTGGTTGAAAATTTATTTTTTAGTTGAATTCTCTACCAAACTATTGAATTTTCCAGAGAAAATTCAAATTTTTTACAAAACAGTTGAATCTTTAATCCGGAAACACGAATTTTCAACAAGAGTTGAGTTTTCAACTAAAAAAAAATTTTTTAGTCAATAAAGAAAAAAAATTCAAAAGAAAAAAGATCAAGTTTGAACCAAAAATGGAATTGCTATATTTTCATTTGAAGAAACTAATACTCAAATCAAAAAACCAATTTTCTACTGAATTATTGAATTTTTGAGCAAAAAGCAAGAACTTTCTACAATATATTCGAATTTTTAACTCAATACACAAAATTTCAATACAAAAAATAATTTTCAATCAAAAATTGCAATTTTCAGTTTGAAAAAATTAATTTTTAACAAAGTAATTTGATTTTCAACCAAAAAGACAGCTTTTCAACAAAATAATTATATTTGCAATCAAATAGTTAAATTTTTAACCAACTTTTCACCAGAAAATATAAATTTTGAACGAAACTTGAATTTTAGTTGAAAATTCACTTAAACTATTCCATTTTTTGTGGAAAGTTTACCTTTTATGATAGAAAAGTAATCTTTTCCGTTAAAAAATTATCTGTTTAGTAAAGAATTTAACTATACTATTTGCTGTTAAGAATTCTTTTTTTTATTGAAAAAAACCCTGTTTAGTTGAAAATTCATTTTTTTTGTTGATAGAAAATTCATCTTTTGGACTGAAAAATCCACTACTTAGACAAAATTTCATATTTTTGGTTGAAAGTTCTTCATTTTTATTAAAAATTAATTTCTTTGTTTGAAATACGTTACTTTTTAGTTGAAAATTAATTTTTAAGTAAAATAAAAAATTAAATAATTTTGCTGAAAACTCGTTTTTTTTTAATTTACTTTTCTAACTGCAAATTGAAATATTATATTTTTGGTCTATAAATCTATCTTTTTTAGTATAAAATTGAATTATTTTTTTGTGAATTTATTTTTTTTTATTGCAAATTGATTATCTTAACTGAAAATTTAATTCTTCTGTTTTTGGTTCAAAAATCATTTTTCGTTATGAAAAAAAATATTTTGTTTGAAAATTCGTTTTTTTCAATATTTATTTTTCTGACATTTCAACTATTCTAATTTTGGTTGCAAATTGAATTTTTCTAGATGAAAATTCATGAACCTTTTTGAAAATATGTATTTTTTGTGGGAAATTCATCTTTCGGGTTGAAAATTCACTTTAAATATTCCATTTTCTATGGAAAAATTATTTTTTTGTGATAGAAATGTAATTTTTTCCGTTAAAAAATTATCTGTTTAGTAGAAAATTCAACTATTCTATTTTTTGTTAATCCCAAAAAGATGAAATTCGTACTAAAACACATGAATTTTTAATAAAAATAGGACAATTTTTTTGAAAGGTGAACTTTCATCCAGAAAAGCTTCCAGTTTATTTTTTAACACCAAAATATGAATTCTAAACAAAAAGTAAATTTTGTACGAAATAGTTAAATTTTTAACCGAACAATAGAATTTTCAACCAAAAGTATGACTTTTAAGCAAAATAGTTTTATTTTCAACCAAACAGTCGCATTTTTGTCCAAGAATGATGCAATTTCTCTTAAAACAGATGAATTTATAATTTTAAAAAAATTTCAAGAAAATAGTTGAAATTTCATCTAGAAGAGATTTCAGTTCTCTTTTTGACACAAAAATATTAAATTTAACCGAAAAGTAAATTTTCTACAAAATAGTTAAATTTTCAACAAAACAGCAGAATTTTCAACCGAAAACTATGACTTTTCAACAAATTTGTTGAATTTTAAACCAAACAGTTGCATTTTTATCCAAGAAAGATGTAATTTCGGCTAAAACAGGTGAATTTTGAAATCACTAATACAAATTTTCAAAACAGTGTTGAATTTTCAACCGAACAGTTGCATTTTTATTCCAGAAGGATGGAATATTTCTTTTAAAACAGATGAATTAAAAACAAATTTTTAAATAATTAAATTTTCATCCAAAGAAGATTCCACTTCACTTTCCAACACCAAAATAAGAATTGAGCGGTTGGGTGCAAGAACGGCCTACTTTCATTTTCCGTAAGGTTGAAAGTCGAGTCCAGTCTAGTCACGTGACTAGCTACTCGCGAGATAAAACAGTGCGATACGAGATGACAGCCGAATGGAAATACGAATCCGAATCCAAAATCGAAATCTTAATTCGTAAACACAAAAGTTGGGTTAGGAGTAGAAGAGTCAAGTGTTGGAACGTCATGAAAGTTTATGGATGTTTATGAAGGTGAAAAAGTAATATGATGGTAAAATTTTGCATTGTATTTTAAAAGCGATCAAAGGCACAAGAGTGTTAGGATACTAGTCCTGAAGTTTCTTATTTAATTCGAGGTTAAATCCAGCACTTGGCTCTGAACTTCTATGAGTCAATATATGTACTCGAATTAATATTGTAAGACAAAAAATTAATTTGATGTTTTACAGCTCTTTCGTATTTGACAACCCCATTTCGCATCATTTTTCTGTTTTTTTTTTTATTTTTGATTAGTTGATCTTTGACAGATACCTATGCAAGAAAAATGTGTCAAAAATAACAAAAAATGAAACTGGGTAGCTGCAGCAAAATTCGATTTGAAAACACTACTTATATTAAATTATATTTTTTTGTTTAAATTCAACATTTGTCCTCAACTAAACATTTCAACCAGATATACCAATTAAAAATCAATTTTACTGAAATCACAAAAACTTAATCTTATTTATTGAACATCGGGGGATCTAAACCCAAAATTTACTAGTTTTAGGCTATTCAAATAAAAAGAATTAACGGTCAGCCAACGAGAGGAATTTTCAACCAAAAAGATGACTTTTTTACCAAAATATTAATTTTCTATCCCAAAAGACGAAAGTTCAACAAATCAGTCGAATCATCGACCAAAATAGTTGATTTTTCAAAGAAATAGTTTTATTTTTAATCCAAAGAAATGAATTCTCAAGCAAAAATATAAAAGTCATCTCTTAAAATAAAAATAATTAACTTTCAAAGTAAAAAAATGACTTTCTAACAAAATACTTGAATTTTCACCCAAATGATTAAATTTTCAACCAAAATATATTAATTCTGCACCAACAAGATATCAGTAGACTTTTCAATTAGAAATAATTAACTTTAAACCATGAAAGATGAATTTTCCATCAAACAAGATGACTTTTCTGCCGAAACATGAATTGTTAATGTAAGAGAGCGAATTTTCTATCCAAAAAGACAAATTTTCAACAAAACAGTTGAATTTTTGACAAAAAATATGAATTTTTATCAAAATAGTTGACTTTTCAACAAAATAGTTTCATTTTTAATGAAAAAAATTAATTTAGCACCAAAAATATAAGAGTAAACATTTTAAATAAAATTAATTAACTCTTAACCATAAAAGATTTGTTTTTAATAAAAAAAAAAGATGATTCTTCTAACGAAAGATGAATTGTGAATCTAAAAGGACGGATTTTCTGTCCTCCAAAAAGACGAATTTTCAACAAATCAGTTGAATTTTTTTAAATATAATTAAATTTTGGATCAAATAGTAAAATTTTGAACCAAAAATATAATATTAAACTTGTCAAATAAAAAGAATTAATTTGATTCAAAAAAATATGACTCTTCAGCAAAATAGTATAATTTTTAAAAAAATAACTACATTTTTAAACAAAGGAAATTAATTCAGAACTGAAAATTTAATAGTATACTTTTCAAACAAAACAAAAAAAAAGAAGTAACATTTAACCATAAAAGCTGAAATTTTTATAAAAAGAGGACTCTTCTAATGAAAGGTAAATTATTCTTCTAAAAGGACGAATTTTCAATCCAAAAAGACGAATTTGCAACAAAGCTGTTGAATTAACAACCAAAAAGATTGCTTTTTATCAAAACAGTTTAATTTTTAACAACATAATTAAATTTTTAATCAAATAGTAAAATTCTGAACTGAAAATATAAAATTAAACCTTTCAATTAAAAAGAATTAAGTTTAACGAAAAATATGACTCTTGAGCAAAATAGAATAATTTTCAGCCAAATAATTGACTTTCAACCAAAAAATATGACTTGTAACAAAATAGTTGAATTTTTAACAGAATAATTAATTTTTCAACCGAATAGAAGATCTTTTATCCAAAACAGATGAATTCGGAACCATAAATATAAAAGTAGAATTTTAACTAAAAATAATGAACTTTCTGCCAAAAAAGATAAATTTTCTACCAATCATATTAATTTATAGCTAACCATATTATCTATTTATATCAGAGAAGTTTTTATTATTTAAAAAGTTTCTGAAGAGAGTTATACCTATTCATGAAAATAAATATGCAAAATTGGTTAGGTATACATTTATATGTTTGGTTGAAAATTCAACTATTTTCATAACAAGTTATCTTTTTTGGTAGAAAATTCAACTGTTTTGTTGGACATTCATCCTTTTGGATAGAAAATTGGTTCTATTTTTCGGCTAACAATTCATCTTTTTATATTGAAAACTCATATCTTATGGTTGAAAGTTAATTCTTTTTTATTTGAAAAGTCTACTATTATATTTTTGTTCCCGAATTCATCTCTTTTGGTTAATAAATTCTACTATTTGGTTGAAAATTGTCTTATTTTGTTGAAAATACAACTATTTTGTTACAAAGTCATATTTTTTGTTAGTTTGAAAGTTAATTATTTTTATTTGAAGAGATGACCTTTATATTTTTGATTCAGAATTCATTAATTTTTAAATTAAAAATGAAACTATTTTGTTGAAAAATCAACAATTTTGATAAAAAGTCATACTTTTTGGTCGAAAATTCAACTGCCTTGTTGAAAATTTATCTTTTTGGACAGAATTTCGCCCTTTTACATTAACAATTCACGCTTCGGCAGAAAAGTCATCTTGTTTGATGGAAAGTTTATCTTTTACGGTTCAAGGTTAATTATTTGTATTAAAAAAATGTACTCTATTAGTGAAGATTCAATTATTTTCGTGAAAACTTGTCATTTTTGGTCGATGATTCGACTGATTTGTTGAACTTTCGTCTTTTGGGATAGAAAATTAATATTTTGGTAAAAAAGTCATCTTTTTGGTTGAAAATTCCTCTCGTTGGCTGACCGTTAATTCTTTTTATTTGAATAGCCTAAAACTAGTAAATTTTGGGTTTAGATCCCCCGATGTTCAATAAATAAGATTAAGTTTTTGTGATTTCAGTAAAATTGATTTTTAATTGGTATATCTGGTTGAAATGTTTAGTTGAGGACAAATGTTGAATTTAAACAAAAAAATATAATTTAATATAAGTAGTGTTTTCAAATCGAATTTTGCTGCAGCTACCCAGTTTCATTTTTTGTTATTTTTGACACATTTTTCTTGCATAGGTATCTGTCAAAGATCAACTAATCAAAAATAAAAAAAAAAACAGAAAAATGATGCGAAATGGGGTTGTCAAATACGAAAGAGCTGTAAAACATCAAATTAATTTTTTGTCTTACAATATTAATTCGAGTACATATATTGACTCATAGAAGTTCAGAGCCAAGTGCTGGATTTAACCTCGAATTAAATAAGAAACTTCAGGACTAGTATCCTAACACTCTGGTGCCTTTGATCGCTTTTAAAATACAATGCAAAATTTTACCATCATATTACTTTTTCACCTTCATAAACATCCATAAACTTTCATGACGTTCCAACACTTGACTCTTCTACTCCTAACCCAACTTTTGTGTTTACGAATTAAGATTTCGATTTTGGATTCGGATTCGTATTTCCATTCGGCTGTCATCTCGTATCGCACTGTTTTATCTCGCGAGTAGCTAGTCACGTGACTAGACTGGACTCGACTTTCAACCTTACGGAAAATGCAAGTAGGCCGTTCTTGCACCCAACCGCTCAATTGTAACTTATTAGTTAATTTTCTGCTAAATAGTTGAATTTTTAACCAAAATGTAAGACTTTTCAACAAGATTGTTAAATTTTCAACCAAACAGTTGCATTTTTGTCCAAGAAAAATTAAAATTCTACTAAAACAGGTGAATTTTCAAATCAAAAATACAAATTTTCAAAAAAAGAGTTGAATTTTCATCCAAAAGGATCTCAATAGACTTTTCTACAGAAAAATGCAAATTTTTAACAAAAAGTACATTTTTTAAGAAATAGTTGCATTTTCAATAAAAGAGTTGGATTATTGTCCAAGAAAGATGCAATATTTCTACTAAAAAAAACTTTTAAATTAAAAAGACAAATTTTCAGAAAAAATACTTTTCATCCAAAAAAGATTTCAGTTGACTTATCAGCAAGAAAATATGAATTTTAAACAAAACGTTAATATTATACGAAAAGGGTTGAATGTTTAACCCAAAACACGAATTTTTAACAAAACAGTTTAATTTGCAAAAAAAATGATGTCTTTTTAAGGAAATTAATAAATTTTCAACCAAGTAATAAAATTTATAACTGAAAAGATAATCTCCAAAAGAAAGTTTTTGCGAATTTGCAAAAATTAACTTACAACAGCAATATTTCCAAATTTATCAGCAGTCGCAACGGTATCGTAATCCAGGACACAGGTCGTTGTAATCCAGCGTGGATGAGTGTCATCAGCAAAAACGATGAGTTGATTTTCTTGTCTCTTGTACCTCACAGCGTAAACCGATTCCTGAACATCGCTAACGTATATCCGATGACCAACGGCATTGATGCTAACGATCGCGTTTGGAATGTGCTTATTTTCACACTTGCGCAACAATTTTTTCTTGCCCATGTCATAGAGACGCAACATTCGACCAACTCCAACCAAAATTCGGCCTTGGTAGGGACAAATAGCGAGTGGAATCTCGTCCACAACTGTCTCATGCACCAGATCCAGTTTCTTACCATCAGGACTGATTCTGCAAAACGAAAAAAAAAAACGACATATCAGTCAAATATTCAGTTTTCAAATTACATACTTGATCTAAATCATTTTCAATTTGTCAGTACTGCAGGGTTATCATCACTGAGCAGATAGTGTGATTGTCATCATTTGATTTTAACTAGGCTTCATGAATTTACAGGGATCACAGCGCAAAATGAGCTCAAAAAAAGAGGAAATAGGGTGGTTTTTTCACGAAAAAGGGGAAAATAGGGGAAAGAGTAAACGTTTATTGTCATATGTCGCCAAAGCAAACAATGTTTTTGTAAGAAATTCAAATTTTTTTTTGACATTTTATTTTTAAAAATTGGATATACTTAGATCGTTGGTAATCCATCCAGAGTGATATAAAAAAGTCCGGGAAAAAATAAAATTAGTTAAATACACAATTTTGATATGTTTAACATTGTTCTCCTACATATTTCTTTCCAAAATTTGTCATTAATCGAATCGTTTGAGCTGAGGGTTAACAATTTGTGGGTCGACATCCAAAACAAATTAAGAAAACAATTTTGAAATCGGTCATTATCTTCTGTTCGCTTTCTTAAATTTACAAGTTAGATTTTTTTTAATTAACAAAATTTTACCTTATTAAAAATTTTTTGAGAATATACAAAAACATTATTTTTGGATTGATTCGAACCTGGTATTGCGTCAGCTTGAACCAAAGAAACATGTTATTATTTTTTATTCATGGGAAACATTTTTTTTGTGTTTATAAAGTTCCAAAATCACAAAAAATATATGAAATCCCAACTCACGACAAACATTTTTTGCCGAAAAAGCAAAATAACAAAAATGTTTCTTTGGTTCAAGCTGAATAAATTTCAGGTTCGACGTATTCAATTTTTTTTTAAATATGTGCATGTGACTCAATTAAAAGAAAAACATGTTTTTGCACATTTCCAAAAGATTGTAACTAAGCAAGAAATTTATTTTTAAATTTTCAACAAGATAATTTTTGAACAAAATAGTTCAATTGTTAAATTAAGAACATCAGTTTTCAACCAAAAATCTAATAGTTACATTTTCGTTTCAAAAAATTAATTTTCAATTGAAAAAACAGAATTTTCTCCCAAATTGTTGAATTTCGAAGCCTGAAAGAATTTTCTACAATGCAGTTGATTTTTTAACACGAAAATATGAATTTTCAATTAAAAAGTTAATTTTCAACTAAACATTGAAATTTTTAGTTAAAACCCTAGTTTTTTAACAAACAACCAAAAACTTGATCTAAAAATGATGAATTTTTCAATAAAAAATGAATTTTAACAAAGTAATTCAAAATTCGACCAATTAGTTGAATTCTCCACCAAACTGTTAAATTTTCAAGAGAAAATTCAAATCTTCTACAAAACAGTTGAATCTTCAATCCGAAAACACGCATTTTCAACAAAAGTTGAGTATTCAACCAAAAAAGATTTTTTAGTCAATAAAGAAAAAAAATTGTATTCAAAATGACCAAATAGTTGAATTTTCAAAATAAAATAGATCAACTTTGAACCAAAAATGGAATTGCTATATTTTCATTTCAAGGAACTAATTTTCAAATGAAAAAAAAAATTATCTACCAAATTATTGAATTTTTGAGCCGAAAAAAAAGAACTTTCTACAATACAGTTGAATTTTGAACTCAAAAATATAAGGTTTCAATACAAAAAATAATTTTAAATCAAAAATTGCCATTTTCAGTTTAAAAAAAAGAATTTTTAACAATGTAGTTTGATTTTTAATCAAAAAGGCAGTTTTTCAACAAAATAAATATATTCTCACCCAAATTTTTCCCCACTTTTTTGGTTAACAATTTTATACTTTGCTTGAAAATTAGAAAATTTCGTTAAACTCATCTTTTTTGCTTGAAAATTCCACAATTTATTTAAATTTCTTTTTCATTTTTGACTGAAAAATCTCTTTCGGTTGAAAATTCGATCTTTTTTTATAAATTCAACTATTATTAATTTACAGTTAAAATATTTTTTAGTTGAAATATTATCTTTTTGGTGTAAAAATTTTATACTTTGGTTGAAAATTCAACCATTTTGTTAAAAAGTCATCCTTTTTGCTTGAAAATTCAACGGTTGTGTACAAAATTCATCTTTTTGGCTTGCAAATTCAACAATTTAGTTAAATTTCTTTTTCACTCTTGACTGAAAAATCATTTTCGGTGGAAAATTCGTCTTTTTTTAATAAATTGCAACTATTTTTAATTTATAGTTAAAATATTGTTGGTTGACAAAACATCTCTTATATTTTTAATAGAGAATTAATTTGTTTCTGTAATAATTGTATACTTTAGTTGGAAATTCAACAATTTTGTTAAAAAGTCATCCTTTTCGTTTGAGAATTCAGCAGTTGTGTACAAAATCGTCTTTTTGGATAAATTCAACCATTTTTAATTTATAGTTAAAATATTTTTTGGTTCAAATATCAACCAATTTTTTTCATTGAGAATTCATCTTTTTTTGGTTAACAATTATATATTTTTGTTTAAAATTCAAAGGTTTTGTACAAAACTTGTCTTTTTGGCTTGAAAATTGAACAATTAAGTTGAATTTCATTTTTATCCTTGACTGAAAAATCTTTTTCGGTGGAAAATTGGTCTTTTTTTAATAAATTGCAAATATTTTTAATTTATAGTTAACATTTTTTTGGTTCAGATATCAACCATTATTTTTTTTATTGGGAAATCATCTTTTTTGTGTAACAATTTTATACTTCGGTTGAAAATTCAACAATTTTGTTAAAAAGTAATTTTTTTTGCTTGAAAATTCAACAATTTAGTTGCATTTCTTTTTCATTCTTGACTGAAAAATCTTTTTCGGTTAAAAATTCGTCTTTTTTGGATCAATTCAACTATTTTTAATTTATAGTTGGAATATTTTTTGGTTGAAGTATCATCTTTAATATTTCTAATTGAGAATTCATCTTTTTTGTGTAACAATTTTATACTTTGTTTGAAAATTCAAAAGTTTTCTACAAAATTCGTTTTTTTTTTTTGCTTTAAAATTGCAACAATTTAGTTGCATTTTTTTCATTCTTGACTGAAAAATCTTTTTTGGATGAATTCAACTGTTTTTAATTAAAATTTGTAATATTTTGGTTGAAATATTAACTACTAAATTTTTCGTTGAGAATTTATCTTTTTCGGCTGACAATTCTTTCATTTTTTTTGCTGAAAATGTACCTATTTTGTTTCAAATTCGTCCTTTTCAGTTGTAAACTCAACAATTTAGTAAATTTTCTTTCTTTGTTGACTGAAAAATCTTTTTGATTAAAAATTTATCTCTTGGGTGGGAAAACTAACTAAAGGGTGAAAAAATATTATTTTTTTGTTGAAAATGTACCTATATTGTTTGAAATTCGTCTTTATGACTTGAAAATTCTACAATTTAGTAGCATTTTTTTTCTTTATTGACTGAAAAATCTGTTTTGGTTAAAAATGTATTTCTTTGGTGGAAAATTGAACTATTTTTGTTAAAAATTAATTTTTTTATTCATATTATCGACTTGAAAATTCGTCTTTTTGGTTCGAAAATTAAAAATAAATTAGATAAAAATTTGTGTTTCTTTATTGCCTGAAATGTCTGGTTTGGTTTTGAATTTAAAATTAAAATCTCTGTTGGTTGCAATATCTACAATATTTATCGTTGAGAATTAATCTTTTTGGTTAAAAATTTAACTTTTTGGTTTAAAAATTTAATTATTTTGTGGAAAATTGATTTCTTTGGTACAAGATTCATAATTTTATTTGAAGACTTATTATTTTACATAAAAATTCATCTCTCTGGAAATTTGTATTTTCGGGATAAAAATTCAATTGTTTAGTATAAAATACGGGGTTTTGACTTCAAAATTCACAAATTTGGTTGAAACTTTTTTTTTCTTTTCTGACTTGAAATTTTTTTTTGTTTTTTATTCAAAGTTAAAAACTTTTTTGGTTAAACATTCAACTAATTGGTTTGAAATTGAACTACTTTGTTAAAGATTAATATTTTGTCGTAGATTCATCTTCTTATTTGGAAATCTAACTATTTTGTTGAAAATTCACTTTATTTTGGTAGAAAATTAATCTTCTTCGTTGCAAACTGATCTTTCTCATTGAAAATTCAACTATTTGGTTAGAAAATCAACTACTATCATCTGATTAGAAATTCACCTATTTTGTTGAAAATGCAATAATTTTATTTGAAAATTTTCGAATTTAAAGCGTTTTAAATTTATTTAGTTATAATACTTTATTTAAAAGAATTTATTTTATTTTCTTCAAAACGATGTTCTTAAAACCTACAAAATTTAAAACCTACAAAATTATCAAATAAATCGTTTAGGAAATATTTGAAATTCGTATCATCAAAAAGGATCGTCTTCAAAGCATTTTTATTTTCTCATTATGATTCTTAAAAATTGAATCGAACCTCGTAAAAAAAAGGGGGGAAAATTGATTCAAAATTTACGATTTTAGGTATTAAAAAAATAATAATATTGAAAAAAGGTATTACAGGGTGTCTACTCAAATCCTGGAATTCAATTAATATTACAAGATATTCTTAAATATTTTAACACGAACGAGTAATTAAATAATACTAAAAACCTAATTAATCACTTTTTGAATTTTTCTCTTAAAGTCCATGAATTTGAATAATAATTCAATCAAATTTTTATTTTATATACTTATACTTAAAATGCAATGCATATTTTGGTAAAATTAATGTAGGCACTATATATAAACCAATTTGAACCATTTAAATTTCTATCTTTTCAAGTAAAAATTTGGATTTTCAAAAAGGTAGATGAATTTTTAACCAAATAGTTGAATTTTCAACCAAAAAGATTAATTTTTTTACCAAAAATATGATTTTTCAAAACAATACATTAATTCTCAATTAAAAAATTGATTTTTTAACTGAAAAAGATCAATTTTTAACAAATAGCTGAATTTTGAACAAAAAAAGATCAGTTTTCAACGAAAATGAAAAAGTTAAATTTTCAGTTAAAAAATTAATTTCCCAGAAAAAAAAAAAACAGATTTATTTTAAAAACAAATTTAATTTAAGTTTTAACCAAGTATTTTATTTTCAAGCGAAAAGATTAATTTTCAACTAAAATGATGAATACTTAGCTGGAATACTTGAATTTTAAACCAAGAAAATGAATTTTCTAGCACAAAAACGATTTTTCAACAAAATACATGAATTTTCACCGGAAATGATCAATCTTTAACTGGAATAATTGATTTTTGAACCAAAAAGAAGAATTTTCAACCAAGAAGATTATTTTTAATAAATAAGACGAATTTTCAATAACATACATGAGTTTTCAATTAAAAAGATAAATTGTCAATCAACAATTAAATAGTTGAACTTTCACTTAAAAATTAATGTTTAACATTAAATTACAAACAACAAGATTAATTTTCAATCCATAAGATTAATTTCTACTAAAAAAGTGAACATTTTCTAAAAAATAATAAATAATAAAATAATAATAGAACAGAAAAAATAAAAAAAGTAAAAAAGATAATTTTTCAACTAAATATTGAATAGCAACATTTTCAATAACAAAAATAATTTTGAACGAGAAAAAAACAAACAAATTTTCAACAAAAGAGTAACTCTCAACCAAGTAATTAAATCTTCTTTCGAAAAATATTAACTCGGAACGAAAAATGTGGCAGCTGATATTTCAAACAGAAAAGATTACAATTTTCAATAAAAAATAATGGAATTCAACCAAAAGATCGAATTTTCAAACAAATAGATGAATATAATAACAGAGAGCTATACTTTTACAAATGAAGAATCATTTTCATTCAATTTAATACTGTAATTTTTAAAAAAGTAGGCAACCTCTTGAAAATTTCCCAGACTTTAAAAAAAATTCCCTGACATTTCCAGGTTTTTCTAGGTATATAAAAATTCCCTGACAATTCCAGGTTTTCCAGGAATATACCCTGTATATACCCTGTATTAGATAAACAAGACGGACTGTGATCCCTATCATCAATTTTTAAATTAACTCTTACCTGTATGTCTGAAGATATCCACCATTGCTGATTCTCGGATTGAGTTGATAGTCTTTCGCCACTCCGACAATAAGAAACTGTTGATCACCTTGATTCGCAAATTTAACCATGGCCAAGCTCAAGGCTGCCAAATTTTGTTTCAGTCGATAAGTCTCAAACGTTTCTCCAGTGGTTGGTGCAATGATGCGAATGAGAGATGCCCAGAGACCAGGTCCCGCTCTCGGAGCCCCAAAAACCGCCTCGTTCGACTCTTCCGATAAGAAAGCCTCGGCGAGTTCTCGAGCGACAGCAGCCTCTTCCGCCCCAGCAGCCTCCTGCATCTCTTCCGCCATTTGCAGACGCCTCTGATGTTTCGTTTCTTCAGTATAGGCATTGTGCTCAGTCTCAAGGACCAGCAAATGCGCCGAGTCGTTATGAATGACAAACTTTCGCGGGGTATATTCGAGGGGAAAGCTGACCTGATTGAAGACAGCTCCCAGTTTTTCCAGTGCCAAGATCCTCAAAGTATTGGTGGAAATAGCGACAATGCCCTCGGGACACTGCTCGGAACTGAATCCCGAGGCAAATTCCAAACTTTCGTAAGACAAAGGCGTCAAGTGGAAGCGATTCTGATAGTAATAACTCAGCCAGGAACGACTGCTCATTGCAAGAACTGCCTGGCTGCCCTGCATTTTTATCCTGAAGAGTTTGACTGGTCGAGAACCTAAATATCTGGTTCGAGTGTCGGCCAAATCACCCGATATTTGATCCAAGACGGTTCTCAGTAATACTCCGTTCTGCAGACCAATGTTCAGATAGAGACTTGACTGCTGGGGAGCAGCATCGTCTGAATTATCGGAATCCTTCATGCCCATTTCGACGATACAGAGACTTTCCGCTGCGGCTGGTAGAGCTTGCATACTTCTCGGTGATAAACAGTCATTGTTATCGAGGGATAATATTCTTACAGTATTGTCTTGCAGACCCACCGCCAGGAAGAGCGCACGGACTTCGCCAACGGGAACCGCTCCTATTCCCATGCAGATTACTTCCGAGGGCATCTTCTTCCTTTCAGTGTACTCGTTTAGTTGACCAGTCTGAAAGAAGAAAAATAACAATAATGTAACCAAAAAGAAAGGGTTTTACAAAAAAAACAAACAAACAAAGTTTCCACCAAAATTATGAATCTTCAACGAAAAAATGCATGTTTAAAGAAAGTAGTTCAACTTTTAACAAAATGGTTGAACTTTTCTGACTAAAAAAGATGAATTCTTAACGAAAAATGTAATAGTTGATACAGTAACCAAGAGAGATTTTAATTTTGATATAAAAAACAATAGAATTCATTTGAAAAAGACGATTTTTCAACAAAGTAGGTTCAACCAAAATTGTTGAGTCTTTAAGCCAAAAAGACCAATTTTTACAAAACAGTTGAATTTTCAACAAGTAAATATGGATTCAACTTCAGACTTAGTTTTTAACTTTAATTTAAAGATTCAACTTAAATAATTCAATTTCAAGTTTTAAAAATTAATGTTTAACCAAACAGATGGATTTTCAACTACAATTATAGAATTTTCAGTTAAAAAAATTACTTTCAACAAAAAAAACTAACTTTCAAAAAAATTGTTACATTTTCAAACAAAGTGATGAATTTTCGAATAAAATTGTGAATATCTAACTGGAATAGTTACATTTTAAATCACAAAGAATAATTTTCAAATGATGAATCTTTAACTAGAATAATTGAATTTTTGACAAAAAAAAAATGAATTTTCAACCCAAAGACTAATTTCTACAAAAAAAGACGAATTTTCAAATAAAAAAGATAATTTTTCAACCAAACATTGAATAATTAAATTTTAAGTCAAAGAATGAATGTTTAACCAAAGAGATGAATTTTTAACTAAAATTATGAAATATACGACTGAAATAATAGTTACATTTTAGGCTAAAAAAAATCATTTTTAACTCAAAACTATCTAAAGGAAAACCCAGTTTTCAATTAAACAGCTCATTTTTTAACCAAAGAAATTAATTTTTAATTAAAACGACTAATCTTCAACAAAACAAAAAAATTGTAACAAAAGAGTTTAACTTTCAACCAAGTAATTTTTTTTACAACATGAAAGATGAATTTTCAACTAAAAATGATAAATATTCAACTGGAATACTTGAATTTTTAACCGAAAAGAATAATTTTTAAGCAAGAAGTTTCCACCAAAATTATGAATCCTCAACAAAAAAATGTATATTTAAGAAAGTAGTTCAACTTTTAACAAAATGGTTGAACTTTTCTGACTAAAAAAGATGAATTGTTAACGAAAAATGTGATAATTCATACAATAACCCAAAATATTTTTATTCAATATTAAAAAAAACAGTAGAGTTTATTTTAAAATGACGATTGCGCAACAAAATAGGTTATTTGTCGAACAAATTGTTGAGTTTTTAAGCCTTTTTGGCTTAAAAACTCAACAATTTTACAGCAATTACATTCAAATATTATAAAGGTTTCATAGAGAATTAACAAAATTCTACGAAATTTAAAAGGTTTTAAACAGATTTCAAGGATTCTAAAATATTGTAGAAGATTTCGAATATGAAAAAATGTCACAAACATTTAAAAGATTTCAGAACTTCTAAAATATTTCAAAGATTTCAAAATATTTTAAACATTTCACAAACATTTCAAATATTTTAAACATTTCACGAAAATTTCAAAAGATTTTATGAAAATTACAACGATTGAAAACATTTTTAAGCTTTCAGAAAGATTTAAAAAATTACACTAAAATTAAAGAAATTTCACAAGAGTTCAAAGATTCAAAAATATTTTAGAATATTTCACAAACATTTTGAAAGAATTGACAAAAAATAGAGCGATTTTAAATATTTTAAAGACTTCAGAATGATTGAAAAATTTACCAAAGATTTAAAAAAATTAAAAAGATATCAAAATATTTCAAAGATTTCACAAACATTTCAAAGCTTTCAAAGATTCTAAAATATTTCACAGAAATTGCAAAGGATTTTACAAAGATTCCAAATATTTTTCAGATTTCAAAGATTCAAAATTATTTCACAAACATTTTCAACGATTATACAAAACATAAAAATATACAAATATTAAAAAAGATTTCGCAAAAATTCCAAAAGATTTTACAAACATTACAATGATTACAAAGATTTTAAAGCTTTCAGAAAGATTACAAAAATATTAAAATTTTTTTAAATTTCACACAGATTTTAAAGATACGAAAATATTGTAGATTTCAAAGATTTCACGAACATTTTAAAAGATTTGACAAAAATTAGAGCGATTTTAAGTATTTTAAAGACTTCGGATTTTCAGAATGATTAAAAAATTTCACGAAGATTTAAAAAAATGTCAAAAATTCAAAGATACCAAAATATTTTAAAGATTTCACAAATATTTCAAAGATTCCAAAAGATTTCATAAAAATTTCGAAAGATTTTACTAAGATACCAATTATTTTTATATTTCAAAGATCTCACAAACATATTTCAAAGATTTCAATAGATGTTATAAATATTCCGAAATACTGTAGATTTCAAAGATTTCAAAAGATTTCACAAACATTGCAAAAGATTTTACAAAAATTACAGCGATTTCGAAGATTTAAAATATATTAAAGGTTTCCAAAATATTTTAAAGATTTCACAAATATTTCAAAGATTCCAAAAGA
>CAKNXH010081944.1:25260-35926 GCA_932178445.1 Andricus quercusramuli
ACTTTTAATTAGAAGTTGAATTATTTTTATTTTAAGTAGTTTCAAATTAATCATTCATCAATTGTTATTTATAAATCAAAATTCAACACTTTTTGAATATAGTTTTGAATATTTTATTTGTAATTGGTAATTTTAAATTCATAGTCAAATATTGCTAAATATTGTTCTTTTTTTAAATTGAAACGTTTTTAATTGAATGGGTTAAGAATGGAATATTTTAGATTGAAACCATGTTGTGAAATTTTTTATATTTCAAGTTATTGGATAGACTTCTAAAAATGTCTAGCGGCCGGAATTCAAGAGACTTATCAGATTTTATGGGATTCTAAAGATTTCAATATTTCTAAAGAAATTTTAATGGATTTCAAAAGATTTAAAAAATTTCAAAGTATTTTAAAGAATGTATTTTATTTTGAAAACTTCAAAGGAATTTCTTCAAATCGAAAATGCACACTTAAAATTAAAGACCTGAAATGGAAAATTTGCAAAGTAAAATATTTTAGAATTACGCATTCCAAACCGAATGGTTACTTAGCAATTTAAAAAAAAGTTAAAATCGAACTTATTTTAGATAAGTTAGTGATTTGGATATATTTTTCTTAAATTTCTAAAATTCCCGGTCAAAAAATGAATTTCAAAATAAATATTTTTTTATTATTAAAAAAATAAATTCGTATGAATTAGGAAATGAAAAATTCGCCTGCAAGTCCAAAAATAATTATTAAAGACTTTGAAATAACCGCGACTAAAAAAATTCCAGTCACTTTTACAAGATCCCATGACTTTTCCAGGTTTTCCAGGTCTTGCAGCAACCCTGGTTATATTTTTCTTTAAAAGTATTATAATTATGGGAAATGTTTGCTCCCATACACAAGCCGGATGATTCGAATCGAGCAAAGGTGCTGAGAGCAAAATATTTTCCGCATATTTTACATCTTTGTGATAAAAAAAGTACGTCACAAAGAGAACATTATGCGGATGCTCGCAAAACTTTGAATTTTTATGCAAACAGACTGTAAAATAAAAAAAATAAATAAATTTACATACACCGTCCATTTCGAAGTAAACCAATTCTCCTCCACTCAGGGCAATCACGACCTGTTTTTGATTCACAGCACATTTAACGATAGTCTTCTTTCCGGGCGCTTTCCATTCGTTAACTCGCTTGTCTGCTCGAATGTGACGAATTCCGTCCGGGTAAACCTGAAAAAAGTTAATTTTTCTTTTAAAACAATGTAATTAAAGCTCATTACGAAAGACGTTGTTGTTTATAATATTTGTCGAGGCCGAGAAACCAGGCACGCTTATAAAATAATCAAAGCGTTCCAACGATGCAAAAGCCTATTCGTTATTCTTGCACTTTCTTGCGACCGTCACGTGGTGAACCAGGTGCCGGAGATACCGAGTGCATTTAAAAAAATTTAAAAATTAAGGATGTAGATTAGTTATTTCAAGTTCCAAAATGAGCCTTGTTAAAAATGATCTGAAAATCGAGGAAAATATCCCCATTGTTACGTTTTCATTTTTTAAATTTTATTATGGAAAAATATTGTTTATAAAATTAACAATTGTATAATTTCGGGATAAATGTTTTAAAAAAACGCACCCAAGAGATTTAAATAGAATCCTTCATTCAACAAAATAAGCCCTACAACATAAGGATTAAATAAGAATGACAACTTTTACCTAAACAGAAAGCAAAAACAAAACTCTAAATAACAGACTATTCACTGATTTTCCTTTGACCAATATTTTATTTTCCCTGACCTTTGATATACAAAGACCAGCATTTAAATATTGTAACATTTTTCACATAGAATATTAAAAAAACGGATTAAAAATTACAGATTAAAATTGAGTAATTTCAAATTTATTTATTGCAACCGAAAAGATTACTTCTACCATAAAATATGAATTTTGAACCCGAAAAGATGAATTTTCAACAAAAAGTTAATTTTTAAAGGAGAAAGATGAATTCTAAACAAAACTTCAATTGTTAACCCAACAGTTACATTTACAACAACATAATTGAACTTCAAATCAAAGGAGAGGAATTTTCAACAAAATAGTGGAGTTTTTAATCAAATAATTAAACTTTCAACCAAATATTTGAATTTTAAAGCCGTAAAACGAATTTTTTAAAAGTGAGTTGAATTTTAAACCCGAAAAGTTGATTTTTTGACTAAATACTTCAATTTTCTACCTACAAAGTTGAATTTTCAACAAAAAAAGTTCAATTTCAACATCCAAAACCATAATTTTTTAACAATCAGTTGAAAATAGTGGAATTTTGCACCAAATACTTAAATTTTTAGCCAAATAGTTGAATTTTCAACCAAACAGTCAAATTTTCAATGAAAAAAAGGTTAAACTTCAACCAAAACCAGATGCATTTTAAACGACTAGTTGAATTTTTAAGCCAAAAACACGATTTCTCCAGAAGACAGTTTAATTTTTAAACAAAATAGATGTATTTTAAACCAAAAGTTTGAAATTTCAATCAATTTTCAAGCAAAAATTAAAAAGTTTCATTCTCAGTACATAAAAAGCAATTTTCAACAAAAAATAAAAGAGTTTCCAATCAAAAAGATCAAATTTCTACTAAAATAGATGAGTTCTTGAACCAAAAAGACGAATTTTCAATTTAAAAATATCAATTTTCAACAAAAAATGCAAAAAAGCTACATCTCCAGTACAAAAAAATTAATTTCAAACCATTAAAAAAATTTTCAACGAAATAGTTACATTTTCAACTAAAGAGATTACTTTTCAACAAAAACGATGAATTTTTAACTAGAATAATTACATTTTTTTTAAATTATTTTTTAATAGAGGTTCAACTTTAAACCACGTAGTTCAATTAAAAAAAAATATAATAATTTTCAATAAATAATTAAAAAATACGAAATAGTTGAAACATCAACGGAAAAAGATCAATTTTCAACCAAAAAGTTGCACTTTTATCCAAAAAAAGATTGAATTTATACTAAAACAGACGAACTGTTAAACCAAAAACACGAATTTTAAAGTAAAAAAGATTAATCCCGGTGAATTATCAACTAAAACGATAAATATCCAATTAGAATTTACATTTATAATAACAAAAATTGATTTTTAATTAAGAAATAACGAATTTTCAACCAGAGAGATGACATTTCAAATTAAAATGATGAATCTTCAAAAACAAAAATTCAGCAAATAATTAAAAGAGATTTTAATTTCAAAAAATATAATATATTATATAATATATATTATATATAATAATATAATATTTATAATAATCTTTCAATTGTCACTTATTAATAAAACAAAAATTCAATATTTTATAATTTTCCTTTTAATATTAATTTTTTAAATAAAAAATAATTTTAAATCTTCTCAGCAAACTTAAGAATTATTTGGATTTTTATCTTTCGAACCTTTTTTCAGTTTATAGTTACAAAAATTGATTTTTAATTCATTAATAACGAATTTTCAACCAAAGAGATGACATTTCAAACTAAAATTATGAATCTTCAAAAACAAAAATTCAACGAATAATTAAAAGAGATTTTAATTTGAAATAATATAATATATTATATAATATATTTTATAGATGATAATATAATATATATAATAATTGTTCAATTGTCATGTATTAATAAAAAAATTTCAATATTTTTTTATTTTTCTCTTAATATTAATTTTTTTAATAAATCATTTTAAATCTTCCCAGCAAACTTAAGAATTATTTGGTTTGTTATCTTTCGAAGCCTTTTCAAGTTTTAAATGAAGATTGGATCTTTTTAAAACCTGTAAATATCTCTTAAATTACCTCTAATTTTTATTTTCAACTTGATAATTGTTCAATTGTTATTTATGCATAAAAATTCAATGA
Source organism: Andricus quercusramuli (assembly GCA_932178445.1). Classification (NCBI taxonomy): domain Eukaryota; kingdom Metazoa; phylum Arthropoda; class Insecta; order Hymenoptera; family Cynipidae; genus Andricus; species Andricus quercusramuli. The sequence goes on from CAKNXH010081944.1 coordinate 29,138, forward strand.
TTTCACGTACATATTAAAAATTTTAAAATAGAAAAATTGAAATTGTACCGTTCAAAGTTTAAATTTAACACCTTGAAATATTAATGATTCAAGGCTTTCTATCTCAAATAATTCAGTTTAAAATTGTTTAGTTTTTAATACTTGATTTATAACTGCTCATTTCAAATGAACCAAAAAATAAAGTTTTAACAAACAGTCTTCAACTTTTAACCGAATTTTAACCGGAGAAGATAAATCCTCATTGAAAAATATAATAAATAGTTTAATATTCCAACAAAAAAGATTAACATTTTTAATTAAAAACTAGCAATTTTAGCTAAATTGCCATTTTTATCAGGATTCATAATAATTCAATTGATAGCCCTTTTTATACATTTTACATACGAACTAATTATTATTTTATTGTCATTCCCTAATTTCCCGACTCTAAAGCGCCAAATTTACTGAAAAAAATTTGAATTTTTACATTTTTCACAAGTTTTTAAATAATACTAAAACAATAATATGAATTCATTTCATTATTTCGGGTAAAAAATGTAACCAAAAGTAACTGTTTCATAAAATAAGTAACTTTTTAGTAATCGTGGATCTAAAAATTAACCCGTTTCGAGCCCTTTATATGTTATAAATTTTGGAATCTTATTAGTTATTAGCAAACAATAATTATTACTAAAAATATTCCTTGTTTATTTTTTATTTCATTGAGATCATTTTCTTGCTACATAAGATCTGATATGAATGATGTGATGAGCTGAGATGAGATATAAGAAGAAATGAGAATAAAATTACCTGAACTAAAGCATCTTCCCCCAAAGCAGAACAGCTTAAAGTCGGCGTCGTGCCCAGGAAACCCGAATCTGTCACTTCTTCGACAGTTTCTCCAATGCTAAGTACAAGAGTCGCATTGACGAAGGACACAATGATGTACGCGTCAAATTCCTCTGTAACCGAAATCAAATGTATCGTATAGATTATTCAACGAAAGCGTAAAAATCTGGATCTCGTCAAGTCAGAGCTAAAGGACTTTTTCTTATTTCATTTTTAATCAATAAATTCTAATTACTACCTCTACAGGGTGTCTACTCAAATCCTGAAAAAAAAATTCCCTGACAATTCCAGGTTTTTTCCAGGTATAATAATTTTTCATAGCATGTTTTTTTTTAGTTTCTAGGAATTCAATTAATATTACAAGATGTTCTTAAATATGTTATCACCATCGATTAATTGAATAATTAAATAATACTAAAAACATAATTAATCATTGCTTGTGTTTATCTCTGATTATACTTAAAATTCAGTACATATTTTGGCAAAATTAATTTGATTACTATATCAAATTCAATTTAAACGCTTAAAATTCCTAAATTTTCAAGTAAAAATTTGGATATTCTAAAAGATAGATGAATTTTTATCCGAATAGTTGAATTTTCAACCAAAAAGATTAATTTTCTACAAAAGAAGATTTTCCAAAAAAATACACTAATTCTCAATAAAACAATTGAATTTTCAACTAAAAAATATTAATTTTCAAACATATAGATGAAATTTCAATTTAAAAAGATCAGTTTTCAACCAATAGTTAAATTTTCAGTTAAAAATATTAATTTTTTACACAAGAAAAAAAAACAGATTTATTTTAGAAAGAACAAATTCAATTTAACGTTTAACCAAGTAGTTTTATTTTCAAGCGAAAAGATTAATTTGCAACTAAAATAATGAATATATAGCTGGAATACTTGAAGACAAATTTTCAAAAAAATACATAAATGTTCAATCAAAAAGATAGATTGTCAACCAACAATTGAATAATTAAATTTTCAGTTAAAAATTAATGTTCAACCAAAGAGATGAATTTTCAACTGAAATGATGTAATTTTCAAAAAAAAAGTTACATTTTCAAATAGAGTGAGATGCATTTTCAACTAAAATTATGAATATTGAACTGGAATAGTTAAATTTGAAACAAAAAACATGACTTTTCAACTAAAATGACGAGTCTTTAACTAGAATCATTAAATTTCAAACAAAAATATTAATTTTCGACTCAGAAGATTAATTTCCACCAAGAAAGTCAAAATTTTCAACTAAAAAAGATAATTTTTCAACCAAATATTGAATAGTTACATATTCAGTAAAAAAAAATTTCCAACAAAAAAAAACAACTAATTTTCAAGAAAATAGTTAAAGTTGCAATATGAATATTTAAATTTTCAGTAACAAAAATTAATTTTTAGCCAAAGAAAAAACGAATTTTCAACAAAATAGTTCGATACAATGATATAAAGCTACTTTTACAAATGAAAAATCATTGATATTCAATTTAATGTTGAAATTAAAAAAAAATTAAGCACCCTTCCGAAAAATTTCCCTGACTTTGAAAAAAATTCCCTGACATTTTCAAGTTTTTTCCAGATATATAAAAATTCCCTGACAATTGTAGGTTTTCCAGGTTGGGTAAACACCCTGCTCCATTATCACCCAGTGTCTACCTGACAAAGAGTTCAACAGATTTGATCGATTTCAAAGAATTTTCAAGATTTCTAAATACTTTAGAAGACTTTACAAATTTTTGATTTAGAACAGGGAATTTCGGAAAAGAATTATAATTCTGAGTTGAAACATCAGATCATTTTTGGCCATAAGAATTAGAATTCTGAATTTGAACAGAAATTTTTTTAAATTCCCTGCTTATAAATTCTTTCCAAAAATTCTTGTTGACTGTCATGAATTCCCTGTCCGACAATTATCTGTTCGAAAACAGCATTATATTTATTTACAATATTTTCTATTATAATTAAAAACATAGCAACTCTGTTTTTTTTTTAATTTTGAAGGGAGAAGTTTCAAATTCTGGCAAATTTTCATTTGCAAACAAAATTTTTTAATTCAAAAAAATTTCGATTTGAAACAAGAAATTTTTAAAATCCGACGAATTCTGACATGAAACAGGAATTATTTTTGTACATCAAAGCTAAAATTATTTTCAAAAATTTTCCGTTCAATGTAAAAAAATGACCCATTCCAAGACAAAATTATAATTCTTTTTGAAATTCTCTGATCCAAGTCAGAACTATATTTATTTACAAAATTTAAATATTATATATTATATTTAAATATTTTAAAATTTCAAAGAATTCAAACTAAATAAATTACAATAAAATATTCCATTTTTTTAAAAACAATTGATGTCATTGGAGTTTTATTATCAAAATCAAAGGGTGTTTCACTAATAGCAAATATTCCTTTCTTCTGTTAAATAGTATTATTTAATAATTAAATAAACGAAAATATATATTTTAGATGATTTTCAAACGGTTCAATTCATTTAGAAAATTCACTGTTCCAAGTAGGAATTCTAATTCTTTTGGAAAATTCCCTGTTCCAACTCAGAATTAGAGCAACAAAATATCTTAAAACAATTTTAATTTGCATATTATTCTATTCCAGAGAAAAATCTCGACCACTGAGTCACATTCCCGTTCATTTCCCGATTTCCCGGTCAGGTAGACACCCCGATTACTTTTAAAAGATTAGAACAATACAATTTGATAACTGAATTTTTATGTTAAAAAAAAAGATGAATAAAATAGAATAATAAATATATGGAATATGGATGTTAATTCCTCCTCTCGCCGTGGTAAAAATTGACCCCTCTAAGGGCAATTTCGATTTTCCCCTTACCTGTCGGTTATTCGTCATTGTCTTGATCAACCAATAGCCTGCAGACATCCTGAAAGAGAGAACTGGTGTTTGATAAGAGTGTATCAATCCACCAGATTTATTAATATCTTTTTAAAAAGATATTAATCTTTCTATGCATCATACTGACTTTTTCTTTGCAAAATAAAAAACGGGTAAAAGATAAGCTTTCTAATGAGTGGCGCAAAAAGGGGTAATCATTTTTTTAAAAAGAAGAAAAATTATCGGTGCCTGAAAAGCGTGATCTATTCCCTACTTTTATCGCCTACTGAAAAGCTTCCCTGCAACACTGGGCTTCAAAAAATGATAGTTTTGATGAAAATGTCAACCAAATCTGGCTACGGTACTTCATTTTTATGCATTTTAGGCTTCAAAATAAATTTTCAGTGTTTTAATTAGATTTAATACGGTAAAATCACTCTTGAATATTTAATTTTTTTAATTTAAGATTGAACTATACTTTATTTACACATATAAAACGGAAGATTTTAAAAACTTTAGAATTAAATGCTGTTTAACTACCAAATTTTTTATTTTATACTTCTCTAAATAGAACAATTTAGTTTGTGGTTAAAAATCATAAATCCGCGCTATGATTTTCAATCCTCTAAATTGAAACATCAATCAATAAATTTGTAAATGTTCGAAATTATAACATTTTAAGCAATTTCAAGTTAGAAACTTTGAAAAAAAACGATTACAATTTTTTTCAACTACACATTTTTGTATTAAAAGTTAAATTATTTTTAATTTATTTCATTTTAAATTAATAATTGTTGAATTGTTATTTATACATCAAAATTCAACACTTTCACTTAAAAATTAATTTTTTTAAATGGAAAAATTAAAATTGTAACGTTTAAAGTTTAAATTTAACACCTTGAAATATTAATGATTCAAGGCTTTCTATTTCCAATAATTCAGTTCAAAATTGTTTAGTTTTTAATATTTGTTTTTATAATTGCTCATTTCAAATTAACCAAAAAATACGAATTTTCAACAAAAAATGATGAATCCCGAAAAATAAAACTGCGGACATAAAATATCAGACACTATAAAATTGCCGATAGATACATGAAATTCTTCGGATAATAAAATTCCCGAATCTAAACAATTAAAAAATAGTTCTTTAACTTTTTTCAATTAAAAAATTTCAAATTCATTGAGTAAAAAATTTAATATTTTAGACTGACACAATATACACAATATTTGGATTGGATTTGAAACAATTTAAAATGAAATGAAAGCGTTTAATTATGAATCTATTAATTGGAAATTATTTAAAAATTTGAAAATAGTTTATACAGTTTCAATCGGGGGGTTTACATTTGTTTGATTACTGAGGCTTTCGAAATGAAACAAGTTTAATTTTGAACGTTAAAATAGATAAATCTTTTAATTTTGAACAAATTTAAAATTGTCTTATGAAATCAATTATTGTTCATCATTTAATACTAAAACTATAGTTCATTTTTTAAAATCATTAATTATTAATATTATTATTTATTTAACTAAAAACATTTTCTAAAACATTTTCAATTTAAAACGCTTTTAGGTTTTAATGGTTCAACAAGGAGATGATCAGGGTTGAAATTTTCTTAAATTTTATCAAATTCCTGAGAGTCAATTGGATGATTATTAATCGGCCAACAAGTTATTTGCCAATGGCAAAAAAGAGTTTACGAAAAAATCGAAATTTCAAGAAAAAAGAAGTATGGATTGAACGTTTATTGAATTCTTTTGTAAAATTGTATCAATATAACATATTTTACGCTTGTTTTTATTATAAAAAAATGCCTTTTTCTTGAATTTTCAACACTTAAAAATTGAAGACAATTTAAAATTGAGTATTTAACAGTTAAAAATTGATAAAAATTAAAACCCGAGTTTTTCACTGTTGAAAATTCAATTCAATTTTCAATTTTTCAAGAGTTGAAAGTTCAAACCTTGAAAATTCAAGTAAAAAGAGAATTTTGTGTTAAAAACATGTATTAAAAATATTATATTTACGTAACTTTACATGATAATTTAATAAATAAACATTTCAACTCATACATTTTTTTTAAAACAAAAGTATTTTTTTTTTTTGTAAACGGATTGCCATTGGCAAATTATATTTTGGCACATTAATAATTATCCAATGGAATCTCAGTAACAATGATTTCGTAATTGAAAAAGTTAAAAATTGAATTCAACATTTAAAAAAAAAAGTTGATATCAAACTTATTTTTTAAATGGCATTATATCATGTGATTAGATAGATTTTTTCTCTACAAATTTGTAAAATTGCCAGGTAAAAATTAATTTCACTTTTATTTCCCGAATTGCCAGCATTTTGAATAAGAATTTAAAAAATCGTATTTTCTACTTTTATTAATAATAATTACATTATTTAAATTTCGCGGAAAAATGCATCGCTTCAAATTAGAAAGGATGCTAAATTTAAATGATGGTTGCTACAATATCCCATTTTCTGAATTCTTCTAGGTGTACAAGCATACACCTAGAAGATTAATAATATTTGTGCAAAATAAATTTTGTTTCTAAATATATTTACAACACTTTTTAGTTGTATTTTCAAATCAAAAAAGATAAATTTTCAACCAATGAAATGAATTTTGAACTAAGATGATGAATTTTCAACTAATAACATGAATTTTTAACCAAATAGTTGAATTTTCAACCAAAAGATTAATTTTCTACAAAAAAATACTCATTTTCAACAAAGTTTATGAATTTTCAACTAAAAAAAAATCAATTTTCAACCAAAATTGGAATAGTTAAAATCTCTGAAAAATAAAGGTTCAACAACAAAAGAACTAATTTTCAGAAATTTTTTTTTGCATAACAAAAAAATGTTTTTTTTTTAACTAAATAATTCAATTTTCAGTTAGAAAAGTAAAATTTAAAAAACGAGTTTTCAGCAAAATTAAATTATTTTCAACTAATAATATAAATTTTCAAGCGAAAATGGAATAGTTATATCTTCAGTTGACAAAATTAATTTGTCAGAAAAATAAATGTTCAAGAAAAGAAAAATTTCAAAAAAATAATTTAATTTTACACTAAAAAAGCTAAATTTACAAACCA
>CAKNXH010081945.1:2558-25574 GCA_932178445.1 Andricus quercusramuli
TTTTTGTTTAAAATTTAACTATCTTGTTGAAAAATCGGTGTTTTTGTAGTTTAAAATTTATTTTCTAACTATTTAACAATTATCTCTTAGGCTGAAAATTCAACTATTTTGTTGGAAATTCGTGTTACGAAATATTTTTTCAAGTAAGATGGGAAGAAATAGTTTGTAAACACACAAAAAAGAAAAATTAACTGTTCTGTAAAAAATTCGTCTTTTTGACTTGAAAATTCAACTGTTTCGTTGAAAATTTTCTAGTTTTTGGTTAAAAATTCTATTATTTTGGTTAAAAAAATCAATCTTTTTGAAAATTCGACTTTGTTCAAGGAATCCAACTGTTTTTATTTTAAACTGAAAACTTTTTTGGTTGAAATATCAACTATTCGGTTAAAAGTTGAACTACTTTGTCATAAATCTATTTTTGAGTTGAAAATTCAACTATTTTGTTAAAAATCCGTTTTTTTTGCTAAAAATTAATTTTTTCAACTTTAAATTGAAACTATTTCTTTTTTGGTAAAAAATTGTCTTTTTTAGTTGAAAATTCATGTATTTTTTTCATTTTTTTTTTTTTTGTTCACAACTTAACGATGTATTTTTGGGGTAAAAGTTAATTTCTATAAATGAAAATTCAACTACTTATCTTTTCGTGAAAATTCATGTATTTTGTTGAAATTTTTTGGTAGAAAATGAAGATTCTTGTTTTAAAATTAGGCTTTTTCGTTTTTTTCGTTGACAATTAATTGTTTCAACTGAAAATTCGTCTTTTTGGTTGAAGATTCACCTATTTTGTGGAAAAATCGTATTTTTTCGTTGAATTCAAGTGTTTTATATTTATAAAATTAAACTCTTTTTTGATTGAAATATCAACTGTATTAAATTTTTCGTTGAAAATTCGCCTCTTGATAAAAAATTAATCTAGGTAGAAAATTCAACAATTTTGTAAAATAGTAATTTTTTGGTTGAAGATTTAAATATCTTGTTGAAAAATCGGTGTTTCTTTAGTTTAAAATTAATTTTAAACTATTTAACATTTATCTCTTTGGTTCAAAATTTAACTATTTTGTTGAAAATTCGTCTCAGGAAATATTTTAACAAAAATTTTTTTTTTTTTTTTTTGTAATGAACATTCAACTGTTTTGTTAAAATTTTGGTATTTTTGGGTTGAAAATTCTATCATTTCGGTTGAAAATTCAAACTTTTCTCTAAAAAAAATTGTCTTTTTGTCTTGGAAATTCAACAGTTTGAATGAAATTTTTTCTTTCTTGACTCAAAAATCTTTTTTTGATTGAAAGATCAACTATATATATGAAAACACGACTTTTTTTCGATTAATTCAACTGTTTATATTAAAAATTGGAAGCTTTTTTGGTTGAAATATCAACTTTGTCTCGGAATTTCAACGATTTGAATGAAATTTTGTTCTTTCTTGACTGAAAAACCTTTTTTGGTTGAAAAAGCAACTATCTTTTTCCAAATTCGACTTTGCTCAATGAACTGAACTGTTTTCATTTGAAATTAGAAACTTTTTTGGTTGAAATACCAACTATGTGGTTAAGATTGGAACTACTTTGTCATAAATATATTTTTTTTTTTAGTTGAAAATTCAACTATATGGTTAAAAACTAATTTATTTTTGTTGAGAATGCAATATGTTTACTTGAAATATTAAGAATTTGACGTTTTTCAATTTAAAATCAATATTTGTATCCACAATAAATATATTTAAAAGAATGTATTCCCCTATTTCTGTGATCTAAAGGATTTTTCAAATTTAAGGGGAAAAAGAAAATTAGATAAAAAAACGGGAGACGACGCGTGATCTCTGTAAACTGGAAAGGACAAACTAAACGATTCCAAATGTAATCTTAAAAAGTTTCGAATTTATTCCTTGTTCGCGTCTTAGCAATAAATACAAGATTCCTAATTTCTAGTCGACAATCATTCAATTACATGCTTGCAAAATTCACTGTATCACGTCACGATACAAAAACATCTGTACTGGAAACTTTATAGTACTCAATACCAGTAATACAATTAATTAAATTAAGAAACTTATTTACAATGACAAAAATTATCAAAAGATACGAAATACTGCACACTTACACGTCGCTTTTCCATTTTTCTTAATCGTAACCATGTGTATCAGAGTGTGCCTATTTTGCTTTTCGAATGGCTTCAGGTCCAAAAAGTTCCTACTAGATGTTAGGAACCAAAAAGGAATTATTCCAGACAAACAAAAATTATCGTGAGCGTGTCGATAATAAAGTTAAAAATATTAATTTCAATAGCAATAAGCCACAATCAAGAAGAAGAAGAAGAAAATCAGTAAAGTACTTTATATAAAATTCATTTTCTCCACAATAATTTTTTCTTTTAAATCCGTAAACATTGCCTGTGAGTTACTGGCATCCGGTAGAAACTTCCACGACCTGAGACCTTTCGAAAAGCAAAAAAATTATCCTCCTCACCCAGTGAAATCCTTAAAAGGCGTAGCGCGTGCGTACGTCTTCAAGCCTTTTTGAAACTTCCGAGGAAGTTTTGTCCAAATCCCGAGCAATGCTCTTCTGGGTTACGGCTTCGATCGAGTTGAATTGCTCGCAGAGATCGCCGTCAATGACATTCTTGACAGGGTAGTGATACGACCTGAAGGAGAGATGATCTCTGCCGCAGAGTGGAGGGTGTTCCGAGCGCATGTGCATCTCCAGCGTCTGGAAGAATTCGTGATCCTCGTGACTCGTGAATGGCACGAGAACACCGACTGTTCCACTCAGGGTTGTGTAGACCAAACTTTCCGACCCACCAGGAATCAGAGTCGCCTTCTGCAGGGACATTACTATTTCGCCCACGTGGAAACTGGCCACGGTGTCTGCTTTTTGACTCGCACCATTCAGCAGTCCTCGATCCCACAAGGCCTTGTTGCCTGTTGGATCCTCATCCACGTCGTCGTTTATGCCACTCGCCAGTCTTATCTGTTGATCAAATCATTATTTTTTAATTAGATAGAGTTCGGACGAAAAAAAAATCCAGTCAGTCCCACCCAAAGTCGGGTGGGACTGACGTTTGGGTGGGACTGACGTTATCAGCGGACTGATAACTTTAGGACGATTTGGCGAATTATTTTGGACAGTTTTAGTTAATTCAGAAAAAAATATATACGCGCGGATTGAATATTATTGAGTATGAATTAAAGAATGCAATTTTTTTTAGAATTATAAATTTAATTTGCTCTCTATACGAGTATTGACATCCGATTATAAATGCTTCAATATATTCGTACGTTTACTATTATTTTATTTAAAAAAATACCCTGTCAGTCCCACCCACCTTCGTGTGGGACTGACTGGTACATTTTCTTGAACAATAAACTTATAATATAAATCCATGGCTGCCACAGACGAATGCATTTGAAAAAACGTTTAAAAAAGTGACTAATCTTTCTCTAAAAAATAGGTGTGTCACGAAAATCTCCAAAGCATTTTTGTCGCTTTTCCTGAATACCGATTGGGTAATTTGAAAAACTCGAAGGAAGAAATGTGGCCAAATTCACGCACATAATTATACAATTTTATTATTAAATTTTTAGTTAAAATAATTAATTTTCAATCAAGAGAAAGTGGATTTTCAAAAAAAAAAAAAGTTAATTTACAACCAAGCTGATAAATCTTTGGGGGAGAAAATGAATTCTCAACAAAAAGTGTAATAACTGACATTTCCCTCACAGAGACCAGTTTTAAACAAAAAAGTTAAATTTTTAACCAAATAGTTGAGTTTTCAATTAAATGATCGAAATTTCAAAGGAAAAATATAAAACTTCAACAACAAAAAAAGTTGCATTTTCAACCAAACAGTCGTAATTCAAAGCCCTTACAGTCTATGATTTTCGGTTGAGAGTTCATTATTTTCAATTGAAAAAGTCTACTATGAAATTTTTTGTTAAAAAATCTTCTATTATGGTTAAAATTTTTATTATTTAGTTCAAAATTGAATTATTTTGTTGAAAATTCAACAACTTTCGTCAAAAAATAATCTTTTTTTGAAAATTTAGCAATTTGAATAAATTTTTTTTTCTTTCTTACAAAATTTATTTCGGTTGAAAATTCAACTATTTTGTGGAACACTGATCCTTTTGGTTTAACAATTCATCTTTTTCAGTAGAAAATTCCTATTTTCAGCTCGAGATTTCAACAATCTCGTAAAAAATACGTGTATTTTGTTGAAAATTCGTTTTTTTTTTGTTGATGGAAAATTATTATTTTTTCTTCGTTAAATCCAACTAATTTTAATTTTCAATTAAATTCTTTTTTTTTTTTTTGTTGAAATATCAAGTTTTATATTTTTCGTTGTTTGAAAGTTGAACAAATTTCTTGCAAATTAATTTTTCTGGTTGAAGATTCATAATTTTAGTAATCGTTTTTTGTCGTCAGTAACTAATTTTTTTAAAGGCAAATTCAAATTCGTATTTTTGGCTTGACGCTTTAACAATATGGTAGAAAATTCGACGATTTGATACAAAATTAAACAGTTTTGTAGACAATTCTTTTTTTGTCAATTAATTTTTTGACTAAAAATATAAATACTCCATTTCTGATTGAAACTGTATATTCTTAATGGAAAATTGATCGTTTCTTAGTTGGAAATTCAGCTATTTAGTTAAAAATTGACTTATTTTGTTGAAAATTAGTCTTTTTTAGTAGAAAATGATTATTCTTGGTAGAGAATTAATTTATTTTCGCTGAGGATTCAACTATTTTGTTCAAAATTCATCTTTTTTTTTGTTAAATCAAGTTTTTCATTCTAAACTAAATTCTTTTTTGTTAAAATATCGCCTATTACATTTTTCGTTCATAATTTATTTTTTCAGGGTTTATTTTTTTCATGTAAATTCAACTCCTTGGTTCAAAACTACTTTCTTGGAAGTTAATTTTTTGGTTGAAAATTCGTAATTTTAGTGAAAAATTCGTGTTTATTTTGTTTAAAAAATCATTTTCTGAAGTAAAAATTTAACTATTTTTCAGAAAATTAACTTTTCCTTGAAAAATGATATTCCCGAATTAAAAATGCAACAATTTAGTACAAAATTATACTGTTTTGTAGAAAAAAAACTGATCCATTTTCGTTAAAGATTGATCTTTTTTCGTTTAAAAATGCAACTATTCAGTTAAAAATGTTTAGAAACAAGAAAAAATATTTATAAATATAATAAAATAAAATATAAATTTGGACTAGCGTCAAATTTCATTGATCGAACTATTTATTTGAAAATTTGTGTAATTTGTTGAAAATTCTTCTTTTTTGGTAGAAAATTAATCTTCGTGGTAGAAAATTAATTTTTTTGGTTGAAAATTCATTTTTTTTCTGTTGAAAATGAGTTTTTTTTATTTAGAATTAATTTTTTAAACTAAAAATGTAACTACTCTACTTTTAGTTCACATTTTTAAACTAAAAATGTAACTATTTTATTTTTAGTTCACAATTTGTCTGTTTTAGGTAAAAATTCAACTATTTGTTAAAAATCCTTCTTTTTTGGTAGAAGAGTTCTCTCATTTGTTGAAACTTTATCTTTTTGGTTAAAAATTGATTTCTTTAGTTGACAGTTGAACTATTTTGTTGAAACTTCGTTGCTTTTTTGGTTGAAAATTAACTTTACTAATTGAAAATTCAACTATTTTATTTTTGATACAAAATTTATCTTTTTAGTTAAAAGTTTTTGTATTTGATATTTTTGATATTAGTCTAATCTTTTTCGTTAAAAAATTATGTTTTGAAAAAAAATTAACTATTCTATTTTATGTTAAGAATTCATTTCTTTGGTTGAAAAAATACTATTTAGTTGAAAATTCGTCTTTTTTTTATAAAAAATTCATTTTTTGGGTTGACAATTCCACTATTTGGTTAAAAATTCATATTTTTTGTTGAAGATTCATCATTGTGATAACAAATTGATTTCTTTAGTTGAAAATTCGTTTTATTTTTGTTGAAAATTTATATTTTTAGTTGAAAATTAATTAATTTTGCTGAAAACTCATTTTTTCTTTGTTAAAAATTTTTTAACTGCAAATTGAGCTATTCTATTTTTGGTTTGTAAATTTATATTTTTTAGTTGAAAATTTATATATTTTATTGAAACTATCTTTTTTGGTAGAAAATTCATCTTTTTGGTTCAAAATTGAATTATTTTGTTGAGAATTCATTTTTTGTTGTTGAAAATTGATTGTTTTAACTAAAAATTCAATTATTCTATTTATGGTTTAAAATCACTTTTTATTTAAAAAAAAACAAACTATTTTGTTGAAAATTCGTTTTTTTTGTTGGAGATTTATTTGTCTGACATATTAACTATTCTAATTTTGGTTGAAAATTTATTTTTTAGTTGAATTCTCTACCAAACTATTGAATTTTCCAGAGAAAATTCAAATTTTTTACAAAACAGTTGAATCTTTAATCCGGAAACACGAATTTTCAACAAGAGTTGAGTTTTCAACTAAAAAAAAATTTTTTAGTCAATAAAGAAAAAAAATTCAAAAGAAAAAAGATCAAGTTTGAACCAAAAATGGAATTGCTATATTTTCATTTGAAGAAACTAATACTCAAATCAAAAAACCAATTTTCTACTGAATTATTGAATTTTTGAGCAAAAAGCAAGAACTTTCTACAATATATTCGAATTTTTAACTCAATACACAAAATTTCAATACAAAAAATAATTTTCAATCAAAAATTGCAATTTTCAGTTTGAAAAAATTAATTTTTAACAAAGTAATTTGATTTTCAACCAAAAAGACAGCTTTTCAACAAAATAATTATATTTGCAATCAAATAGTTAAATTTTTAACCAACTTTTCACCAGAAAATATAAATTTTGAACGAAACTTGAATTTTAGTTGAAAATTCACTTAAACTATTCCATTTTTTGTGGAAAGTTTACCTTTTATGATAGAAAAGTAATCTTTTCCGTTAAAAAATTATCTGTTTAGTAAAGAATTTAACTATACTATTTGCTGTTAAGAATTCTTTTTTTTATTGAAAAAAACCCTGTTTAGTTGAAAATTCATTTTTTTTGTTGATAGAAAATTCATCTTTTGGACTGAAAAATCCACTACTTAGACAAAATTTCATATTTTTGGTTGAAAGTTCTTCATTTTTATTAAAAATTAATTTCTTTGTTTGAAATACGTTACTTTTTAGTTGAAAATTAATTTTTAAGTAAAATAAAAAATTAAATAATTTTGCTGAAAACTCGTTTTTTTTTAATTTACTTTTCTAACTGCAAATTGAAATATTATATTTTTGGTCTATAAATCTATCTTTTTTAGTATAAAATTGAATTATTTTTTTGTGAATTTATTTTTTTTTATTGCAAATTGATTATCTTAACTGAAAATTTAATTCTTCTGTTTTTGGTTCAAAAATCATTTTTCGTTATGAAAAAAAATATTTTGTTTGAAAATTCGTTTTTTTCAATATTTATTTTTCTGACATTTCAACTATTCTAATTTTGGTTGCAAATTGAATTTTTCTAGATGAAAATTCATGAACCTTTTTGAAAATATGTATTTTTTGTGGGAAATTCATCTTTCGGGTTGAAAATTCACTTTAAATATTCCATTTTCTATGGAAAAATTATTTTTTTGTGATAGAAATGTAATTTTTTCCGTTAAAAAATTATCTGTTTAGTAGAAAATTCAACTATTCTATTTTTTGTTAATCCCAAAAAGATGAAATTCGTACTAAAACACATGAATTTTTAATAAAAATAGGACAATTTTTTTGAAAGGTGAACTTTCATCCAGAAAAGCTTCCAGTTTATTTTTTAACACCAAAATATGAATTCTAAACAAAAAGTAAATTTTGTACGAAATAGTTAAATTTTTAACCGAACAATAGAATTTTCAACCAAAAGTATGACTTTTAAGCAAAATAGTTTTATTTTCAACCAAACAGTCGCATTTTTGTCCAAGAATGATGCAATTTCTCTTAAAACAGATGAATTTATAATTTTAAAAAAATTTCAAGAAAATAGTTGAAATTTCATCTAGAAGAGATTTCAGTTCTCTTTTTGACACAAAAATATTAAATTTAACCGAAAAGTAAATTTTCTACAAAATAGTTAAATTTTCAACAAAACAGCAGAATTTTCAACCGAAAACTATGACTTTTCAACAAATTTGTTGAATTTTAAACCAAACAGTTGCATTTTTATCCAAGAAAGATGTAATTTCGGCTAAAACAGGTGAATTTTGAAATCACTAATACAAATTTTCAAAACAGTGTTGAATTTTCAACCGAACAGTTGCATTTTTATTCCAGAAGGATGGAATATTTCTTTTAAAACAGATGAATTAAAAACAAATTTTTAAATAATTAAATTTTCATCCAAAGAAGATTCCACTTCACTTTCCAACACCAAAATAAGAATTGAGCGGTTGGGTGCAAGAACGGCCTACTTTCATTTTCCGTAAGGTTGAAAGTCGAGTCCAGTCTAGTCACGTGACTAGCTACTCGCGAGATAAAACAGTGCGATACGAGATGACAGCCGAATGGAAATACGAATCCGAATCCAAAATCGAAATCTTAATTCGTAAACACAAAAGTTGGGTTAGGAGTAGAAGAGTCAAGTGTTGGAACGTCATGAAAGTTTATGGATGTTTATGAAGGTGAAAAAGTAATATGATGGTAAAATTTTGCATTGTATTTTAAAAGCGATCAAAGGCACAAGAGTGTTAGGATACTAGTCCTGAAGTTTCTTATTTAATTCGAGGTTAAATCCAGCACTTGGCTCTGAACTTCTATGAGTCAATATATGTACTCGAATTAATATTGTAAGACAAAAAATTAATTTGATGTTTTACAGCTCTTTCGTATTTGACAACCCCATTTCGCATCATTTTTCTGTTTTTTTTTTTATTTTTGATTAGTTGATCTTTGACAGATACCTATGCAAGAAAAATGTGTCAAAAATAACAAAAAATGAAACTGGGTAGCTGCAGCAAAATTCGATTTGAAAACACTACTTATATTAAATTATATTTTTTTGTTTAAATTCAACATTTGTCCTCAACTAAACATTTCAACCAGATATACCAATTAAAAATCAATTTTACTGAAATCACAAAAACTTAATCTTATTTATTGAACATCGGGGGATCTAAACCCAAAATTTACTAGTTTTAGGCTATTCAAATAAAAAGAATTAACGGTCAGCCAACGAGAGGAATTTTCAACCAAAAAGATGACTTTTTTACCAAAATATTAATTTTCTATCCCAAAAGACGAAAGTTCAACAAATCAGTCGAATCATCGACCAAAAATGACAAGTTTTCACGAAAATAATTGAATCTTCACTAATAGAGTACATTTTTTTAATACAAATAATTAACCTTGAACCGTAAAAGATAAACTTTCCATCAAACAAGATGACTTTTCTGCCGAAGCGTGAATTGTTAATGTAAAAGGGCGAAATTCTGTCCAAAAAGATAAATTTTCAACAAGGCAGTTGAATTTTCGACCAAAAAGTATGACTTTTTATCAAAATTGTTGATTTTTCAACAAAATAGTTTCATTTTTAATTTAAAAATTAATGAATTCTGAATCAAAAATATAAAGGTCATCTCTTCAAATAAAAATAATTAACTTTCAAACTAACAAAAAATATGACTTTGTAACAAAATAGTTGTATTTTCAACAAAATAAGACAATTTTCAACCAAATAGTAGAATTTATTAACCAAAAGAGATGAATTCGGGAACAAAAATATAATAGTAGACTTTTCAAATAAAAAAGAATTAACTTTCAACCATAAGATATGAGTTTTCAATATAAAAAGATGAATTGTTAGCCGAAAAATAGAACCAATTTTCTATCCAAAAGGATGAATGTCCAACAAAACAGTTGAATTTTCTACCAAAAAAGATAACTTGTTATGAAAATAGTTGAATTTTCAACCAAACATATAAATGTATACCTAACCAATTTTGCATATTTATTTTCATGAATAGGTATAACTCTCTTCAGAAACTTTTTAAATAATAAAAACTTCTCTGATATAAATAGATAATATGGTTAGCTATAAATTAATATGATTGGTAGAAAATTTATCTTTTTTGGCAGAAAGTTCATTATTTTTAGTTAAAATTCTACTTTTATATTTATGGTTCCGAATTCATCTGTTTTGGATAAAAGATCTTCTATTCGGTTGAAAAATTAATTATTCTGTTAAAAATTCAACTATTTTGTTACAAGTCATATTTTTTGGTTGAAAGTCAATTATTTGGCTGAAAATTATTCTATTTTGCTCAAGAGTCATATTTTTCGTTAAACTTAATTCTTTTTAATTGAAAGGTTTAATTTTATATTTTCAGTTCAGAATTTTACTATTTGATTAAAAATTTAATTATGTTGTTAAAAATTAAACTGTTTTGATAAAAAGCAATCTTTTTGGTTGTTAATTCAACAGCTTTGTTGCAAATTCGTCTTTTTGGATTGAAAATTCGTCCTTTTAGAAGAATAATTTACCTTTCATTAGAAGAGTCCTCTTTTTATAAAAATTTCAGCTTTTATGGTTAAATGTTACTTCTTTTTTTTTGTTTTGTTTGAAAAGTATACTATTAAATTTTCAGTTCTGAATTAATTTCCTTTGTTTAAAAATGTAGTTATTTTTTTAAAAATTATACTATTTTGCTGAAGAGTCATATTTTTTTGAATCAAATTAATTCTTTTTATTTGACAAGTTTAATATTATATTTTTGGTTCAAAATTTTACTATTTGATCCAAAATTTAATTATATTTAAAAAAATTCAACTGATTTGTTGAAAATTCGTCTTTTTGGAGGACAGAAAATCCGTCCTTTTAGATTCACAATTCATCTTTCGTTAGAAGAATCATCTTTTT
The DNA here is from genome assembly GCA_932178445.1 of Andricus quercusramuli. Classification (NCBI taxonomy): domain Eukaryota; kingdom Metazoa; phylum Arthropoda; class Insecta; order Hymenoptera; family Cynipidae; genus Andricus; species Andricus quercusramuli. The sequence continues at coordinate 13,444 of CAKNXH010081945.1, forward strand.
TTTTTATTAAAAACAAATCTTTTATGGTTAAGAGTTAATTAATTTTATTTAAAATGTTTACTCTTATATTTTTGGTGCTAAATTAATTTTTTTCATTAAAAATGAAACTATTTTGTTGAAAAGTCAACTATTTTGATAAAAATTCATATTTTTTGTCAAAAATTCAACTGTTTTGTTGAAAATTTGTCTTTTTGGATAGAAAATTCGCTCTCTTACATTAACAATTCATGTTTCGGCAGAAAAGTCATCTTGTTTGATGGAAAATTCATCTTTCATGGTTTAAAGTTAATTATTTCTAATTGAAAAGTCTACTGATATCTTGTTGGTGCAGAATTAATATATTTTGGTTGAAAATTTAATCATTTGGGTGAAAATTCAAGTATTTTGTTAGAAAGTCATTTTTTTACTTTGAAAGTTAATTATTTTTATTTTAAGAGATGACTTTTATATTTTTGCTTGAGAATTCATTTCTTTGGATTAAAAATAAAACTATTTCTTTGAAAAATCAACTATTTTGGTCGATGATTCGACTGATTTGTTGAACTTTCGTCTTTTGGGATAGAAAATTAATATTTTGGTAAAAAAGTCATCTTTTTGGTTGAAAATTCCTCTCGTTGGCTGACCGTTAATTCTTTTTATTTGAATAGCCTAAAACTAGTAAATTTTGGGTTTAGATCCCCCGATGTTCAATAAATAAGATTAAGTTTTTGTGATTTCAGTAAAATTGATTTTTAATTGGTATATCTGGTTGAAATGTTTAGTTGAGGACAAATGTTGAATTTAAACAAAAAAATATAATTTAATATAAGTAGTGTTTTCAAATCGAATTTTGCTGCAGCTACCCAGTTTCATTTTTTGTTATTTTTGACACATTTTTCTTGCATAGGTATCTGTCAAAGATCAACTAATCAAAAATAAAAAAAAAACAGAAAAATGATGCGAAATGGGGTTGTCAAATACGAAAGAGCTGTAAAACATCAAATTAATTTTTTGTCTTACAATATTAATTCGAGTACATATATTGACTCATAGAAGTTCAGAGCCAAGTGCTGGATTTAACCTCGAATTAAATAAGAAACTTCAGGACTAGTATCCTAACACTCTGGTGCCTTTGATCGCTTTTAAAATACAATGCAAAATTTTACCATCATATTACTTTTTCACCTTCATAAACATCCATAAACTTTCATGACGTTCCAACACTTGACTCTTCTACTCCTAACCCAACTTTTGTGTTTACGAATTAAGATTTCGATTTTGGATTCGGATTCGTATTTCCATTCGGCTGTCATCTCGTATCGCACTGTTTTATCTCGCGAGTAGCTAGTCACGTGACTAGACTGGACTCGACTTTCAACCTTACGGAAAATGCAAGTAGGCCGTTCTTGCACCCAACCGCTCAATTGTAACTTATTAGTTAATTTTCTGCTAAATAGTTGAATTTTTAACCAAAATGTAAGACTTTTCAACAAGATTGTTAAATTTTCAACCAAACAGTTGTATTTTTGTCCAAGAAAAATTAAAATTCTACTAAAACAGGTGAATTTTCAAATCAAAAATACAAATTTTCAAAAAAAGAGTTGAATTTTCATCCAAAAGGATCTCAATAGACTTTTCTACAGAAAAATGCAAATTTTTAACAAAAAGTACATTTTTTAAGAAATAGTTGCATTTTCAATAAAAGAGTTGGATTATTGTCCAAGAAAGATGCAATATTTCTACTAAAAAAAACTTTTAAATTAAAAAGACAAATTTTCAGAAAAAATACTTTTCATCCAAAAAAGATTTCAGTTGACTTATCAGCAAGAAAATATGAATTTTAAACAAAACGTTAATATTATACGAAAAGGGTTGAATGTTTAACCCAAAACACGAATTTTTAACAAAACAGTTTAATTTGCAAAAAAAATGATGTCTTTTTAAGGAAATTAATAAATTTTCAACCAAGTAATAAAATTTATAACTGAAAAGATAATCTCCAAAAGAAAGTTTTTGCGAATTTGCAAAAATTAACTTACAACAGCAATATTTCCAAATTTATCAGCAGTCGCAACGGTATCGTAATCCAGGACACAGGTCGTTGTAATCCAGCGTGGATGAGTGTCATCAGCAAAAACGATGAGTTGATTTTCTTGTCTCTTGTACCTCACAGCGTAAACCGATTCCTGAACATCGCTAACGTATATCCGATGACCAACGGCATTGATGCTAACGATCGCGTTTGGAATGTGCTTATTTTCACACTTGCGCAACAATTTTTTCTTGCCCATGTCATAGAGACGCAACATTCGACCAACTCCAACCAAAATTCGGCCTTGGTAGGGACAAATAGCGAGTGGAATCTCGTCCACAACTGTCTCATGCACCAGATCCAGTTTCTTACCATCAGGACTGATTCTGCAAAACGAAAAAAAAAAACGACATATCAGTCAAATATTCAGTTTTCAAATTACATACTTGATCTAAATCATTTTCAATTTGTCAGTACTGCAGGGTTATCATCACTGAGCAGATAGTGTGATTGTCATCATTTGATTTTAACTAGGCTTCATGAATTTACAGGGATCACAGCGCAAAATGAGCTCAAAAAAAGAGGAAATAGGGTGGTTTTTTCACGAAAAAGGGGAAAATAGGGGAAAGAGTAAACGTTTATTGTCATATGTCGCCAAAGCAAACAATGTTTTTGTAAGAAATTCAAATTTTTTTTTGACATTTTATTTTTAAAAATTGGATATACTTAGATCGTTGGTAATCCATCCAGAGTGATATAAAAAAGTCCGGGAAAAAATAAAATTAGTTAAATACACAATTTTGATATGTTTAACATTGTTCTCCTACATATTTCTTTCCAAAATTTGTCATTAATCGAATCGTTTGAGCTGAGGGTTAACAATTTGTGGGTCGACATCCAAAACAAATTAAGAAAACAATTTTGAAATCGGTCATTATCTTCTGTTCGCTTTCTTAAATTTACAAGTTAGATTTTTTTTAATTAACAAAATTTTACCTTATTAAAAATTTTTTGAGAATATACAAAAACATTATTTTTGGATTGATTCGAACCTGGTATTGCGTCAGCTTGAACCAAAGAAACATGTTATTATTTTTTATTCATGGGAAACATTTTTTTTGTGTTTATAAAGTTCCAAAATCACAAAAAATATATGAAATCCCAACTCACGACAAACATTTTTTGCCGAAAAAGCAAAATAACAAAAATGTTTCTTTGGTTCAAGCTGAATAAATTTCAGGTTCGACGTATTCAATTTTTTTTTAAATATGTGCATGTGACTCAATTAAAAGAAAAACATGTTTTTGCACATTTCCAAAAGATTGTAACTAAGCAAGAAATTTATTTTTAAATTTTCAACAAGATAATTTTTGAACAAAATAGTTCAATTGTTAAATTAAGAACATCAGTTTTCAACCAAAAATCTAATAGTTACATTTTCGTTTCAAAAAATTAATTTTCAATTGAAAAAACAGAATTTTCTCCCAAATTGTTGAATTTCGAAGCCTGAAAGAATTTTCTACAATGCAGTTGATTTTTTAACACGAAAATATGAATTTTCAATTAAAAAGTTAATTTTCAACTAAACATTGAAATTTTTAGTTAAAACCCTAGTTTTTTAACAAACAACCAAAAACTTGATCTAAAAATGATGAATTTTTCAATAAAAAATGAATTTTAACAAAGTAATTCAAAATTCGACCAATTAGTTGAATTCTCCACCAAACTGTTAAATTTTCAAGAGAAAATTCAAATCTTCTACAAAACAGTTGAATCTTCAATCCGAAAACACGCATTTTCAACAAAAGTTGAGTATTCAACCAAAAAAGATTTTTTAGTCAATAAAGAAAAAAAATTGTATTCAAAATGACCAAATAGTTGAATTTTCAAAATAAAATAGATCAACTTTGAACCAAAAATGGAATTGCTATATTTTCATTTCAAGGAACTAATTTTCAAATGAAAAAAAAAATTATCTACCAAATTATTGAATTTTTGAGCCGAAAAAAAAGAACTTTCTACAATACAGTTGAATTTTGAACTCAAAAATATAAGGTTTCAATACAAAAAATAATTTTAAATCAAAAATTGCCATTTTCAGTTTAAAAAAAAGAATTTTTAACAATGTAGTTTGATTTTTAATCAAAAAGGCAGTTTTTCAACAAAATAAATATATTCTCACCCAAATTTTTCCCCACTTTTTTGGTTAACAATTTTATACTTTGCTTGAAAATTAGAAAATTTCGTTAAACTCATCTTTTTTGCTTGAAAATTCCACAATTTATTTAAATTTCTTTTTCATTTTTGACTGAAAAATCTCTTTCGGTTGAAAATTCGATCTTTTTTTATAAATTCAACTATTATTAATTTACAGTTAAAATATTTTTTAGTTGAAATATTATCTTTTTGGTGTAAAAATTTTATACTTTGGTTGAAAATTCAACCATTTTGTTAAAAAGTCATCCTTTTTGCTTGAAAATTCAACGGTTGTGTACAAAATTCATCTTTTTGGCTTGCAAATTCAACAATTTAGTTAAATTTCTTTTTCACTCTTGACTGAAAAATCATTTTCGGTGGAAAATTCGTCTTTTTTTAATAAATTGCAACTATTTTTAATTTATAGTTAAAATATTGTTGGTTGACAAAACATCTCTTATATTTTTAATAGAGAATTAATTTGTTTCTGTAATAATTGTATACTTTAGTTGGAAATTCAACAATTTTGTTAAAAAGTCATCCTTTTCGTTTGAGAATTCAGCAGTTGTGTACAAAATCGTCTTTTTGGATAAATTCAACCATTTTTAATTTATAGTTAAAATATTTTTTGGTTCAAATATCAACCAATTTTTTTCATTGAGAATTCATCTTTTTTTGGTTAACAATTATATATTTTTGTTTAAAATTCAAAGGTTTTGTACAAAACTTGTCTTTTTGGCTTGAAAATTGAACAATTAAGTTGAATTTCATTTTTATCCTTGACTGAAAAATCTTTTTCGGTGGAAAATTGGTCTTTTTTTAATAAATTGCAAATATTTTTAATTTATAGTTAACATTTTTTTGGTTCAGATATCAACCATTATTTTTTTTATTGGGAAATCATCTTTTTTGTGTAACAATTTTATACTTCGGTTGAAAATTCAACAATTTTGTTAAAAAGTAATTTTTTTTGCTTGAAAATTCAACAATTTAGTTGCATTTCTTTTTCATTCTTGACTGAAAAATCTTTTTCGGTTAAAAATTCGTCTTTTTTGGATCAATTCAACTATTTTTAATTTATAGTTGGAATATTTTTTGGTTGAAGTATCATCTTTAATATTTCTAATTGAGAATTCATCTTTTTTGTGTAACAATTTTATACTTTGTTTGAAAATTCAAAAGTTTTCTACAAAATTCGTTTTTTTTTTTTGCTTTAAAATTGCAACAATTTAGTTGCATTTTTTTCATTCTTGACTGAAAAATCTTTTTTGGATGAATTCAACTGTTTTTAATTAAAATTTGTAATATTTTGGTTGAAATATTAACTACTAAATTTTTCGTTGAGAATTTATCTTTTTCGGCTGACAATTCTTTCATTTTTTTTGCTGAAAATGTACCTATTTTGTTTCAAATTCGTCCTTTTCAGTTGTAAACTCAACAATTTAGTAAATTTTCTTTCTTTGTTGACTGAAAAATCTTTTTGATTAAAAATTTATCTCTTGGGTGGGAAAACTAACTAAAGGGTGAAAAAATATTATTTTTTTGTTGAAAATGTACCTATATTGTTTGAAATTCGTCTTTATGACTTGAAAATTCTACAATTTAGTAGCATTTTTTTTCTTTATTGACTGAAAAATCTGTTTTGGTTAAAAATGTATTTCTTTGGTGGAAAATTGAACTATTTTTGTTAAAAATTAATTTTTTTATTCATATTATCGACTTGAAAATTCGTCTTTTTGGTTCGAAAATTAAAAATAAATTAGATAAAAATTTGTGTTTCTTTATTGCCTGAAATGTCTGGTTTGGTTTTGAATTTAAAATTAAAATCTCTGTTGGTTGCAATATCTACAATATTTATCGTTGAGAATTAATCTTTTTGGTTAAAAATTTAACTTTTTGGTTTAAAAATTTAATTATTTTGTGGAAAATTGATTTCTTTGGTACAAGATTCATAATTTTATTTGAAGACTTATTATTTTACATAAAAATTCATCTCTCTGGAAATTTGTATTTTCGGGATAAAAATTCAATTGTTTAGTATAAAATACGGGGTTTTGACTTCAAAATTCACAAATTTGGTTGAAACTTTTTTTTTCTTTTCTGACTTGAAATTTTTTTTTGTTTTTTATTCAAAGTTAAAAACTTTTTTGGTTAAACATTCAACTAATTGGTTTGAAATTGAACTACTTTGTTAAAGATTAATATTTTGTCGTAGATTCATCTTCTTATTTGGAAATCTAACTATTTTGTTGAAAATTCACTTTATTTTGGTAGAAAATTAATCTTCTTCGTTGCAAACTGATCTTTCTCATTGAAAATTCAACTATTTGGTTAGAAAATCAACTACTATCATCTGATTAGAAATTCACCTATTTTGTTGAAAATGCAATAATTTTATTTGAAAATTTTCGAATTTAAAGCGTTTTAAATTTATTTAGTTATAATACTTTATTTAAAAGAATTTATTTTATTTTCTTCAAAACGATGTTCTTAAAACCTACAAAATTTAAAACCTACAAAATTATCAAATAAATCGTTTAGGAAATATTTGAAATTCGTATCATCAAAAAGGATCGTCTTCAAAGCATTTTTATTTTCTCATTATGATTCTTAAAAATTGAATCGAACCTCGTAAAAAAAAGGGGGGAAAATTGATTCAAAATTTACGATTTTAGGTATTAAAAAAATAATAATATTGAAAAAAGGTATTACAGGGTGTCTACTCAAATCCTGGAATTCAATTAATATTACAAGATATTCTTAAATATTTTAACACGAACGAGTAATTAAATAATACTAAAAACCTAATTAATCACTTTTTGAATTTTTCTCTTAAAGTCCATGAATTTGAATAATAATTCAATCAAATTTTTATTTTATATACTTATACTTAAAATGCAATGCATATTTTGGTAAAATTAATGTAGGCACTATATATAAACCAATTTGAACCATTTAAATTTCTATCTTTTCAAGTAAAAATTTGGATTTTCAAAAAGGTAGATGAATTTTTAACCAAATAGTTGAATTTTCAACCAAAAAGATTAATTTTTTTACCAAAAATATGATTTTTCAAAACAATACATTAATTCTCAATTAAAAAATTGATTTTTTAACTGAAAAAGATCAATTTTTAACAAATAGCTGAATTTTGAACAAAAAAAGATCAGTTTTCAACGAAAATGAAAAAGTTAAATTTTCAGTTAAAAAATTAATTTCCCAGAAAAAAAAAAAACAGATTTATTTTAAAAACAAATTTAATTTAAGTTTTAACCAAGTATTTTATTTTCAAGCGAAAAGATTAATTTTCAACTAAAATGATGAATACTTAGCTGGAATACTTGAATTTTAAACCAAGAAAATGAATTTTCTAGCACAAAAACGATTTTTCAACAAAATACATGAATTTTCACCGGAAATGATCAATCTTTAACTGGAATAATTGATTTTTGAACCAAAAAGAAGAATTTTCAACCAAGAAGATTATTTTTAATAAATAAGACGAATTTTCAATAACATACATGAGTTTTCAATTAAAAAGATAAATTGTCAATCAACAATTAAATAGTTGAACTTTCACTTAAAAATTAATGTTTAACATTAAATTACAAACAACAAGATTAATTTTCAATCCATAAGATTAATTTCTACTAAAAAAGTGAACATTTTCTAAAAAATAATAAATAATAAAATAATAATAGAACAGAAAAAATAAAAAAAGTAAAAAAGATAATTTTTCAACTAAATATTGAATAGCAACATTTTCAATAACAAAAATAATTTTGAACGAGAAAAAAACAAACAAATTTTCAACAAAAGAGTAACTCTCAACCAAGTAATTAAATCTTCTTTCGAAAAATATTAACTCGGAACGAAAAATGTGGCAGCTGATATTTCAAACAGAAAAGATTACAATTTTCAATAAAAAATAATGGAATTCAACCAAAAGATCGAATTTTCAAACAAATAGATGAATATAATAACAGAGAGCTATACTTTTACAAATGAAGAATCATTTTCATTCAATTTAATACTGTAATTTTTAAAAAAGTAGGCAACCTCTTGAAAATTTCCCAGACTTTAAAAAAAATTCCCTGACATTTCCAGGTTTTTCTAGGTATATAAAAATTCCCTGACAATTCCAGGTTTTCCAGGAATATACCCTGTATATACCCTGTATTAGATAAACAAGACGGACTGTGATCCCTATCATCAATTTTTAAATTAACTCTTACCTGTATGTCTGAAGATATCCACCATTGCTGATTCTCGGATTGAGTTGATAGTCTTTCGCCACTCCGACAATAAGAAACTGTTGATCACCTTGATTCGCAAATTTAACCATGGCCAAGCTCAAGGCTGCCAAATTTTGTTTCAGTCGATAAGTCTCAAACGTTTCTCCAGTGGTTGGTGCAATGATGCGAATGAGAGATGCCCAGAGACCAGGTCCCGCTCTCGGAGCCCCAAAAACCGCCTCGTTCGACTCTTCCGATAAGAAAGCCTCGGCGAGTTCTCGAGCGACAGCAGCCTCTTCCGCCCCAGCAGCCTCCTGCATCTCTTCCGCCATTTGCAGACGCCTCTGATGTTTCGTTTCTTCAGTATAGGCATTGTGCTCAGTCTCAAGGACCAGCAAATGCGCCGAGTCGTTATGAATGACAAACTTTCGCGGGGTATATTCGAGGGGAAAGCTGACCTGATTGAAGACAGCTCCCAGTTTTTCCAGTGCCAAGATCCTCAAAGTATTGGTGGAAATAGCGACAATGCCCTCGGGACACTGCTCGGAACTGAATCCCGAGGCAAATTCCAAACTTTCGTAAGACAAAGGCGTCAAGTGGAAGCGATTCTGATAGTAATAACTCAGCCAGGAACGACTGCTCATTGCAAGAACTGCCTGGCTGCCCTGCATTTTTATCCTGAAGAGTTTGACTGGTCGGGAACCTAAATATCTGGTTCGAGTGTCGGCCAAATCACCCGATATTTGATCCAAGACGGTTCTCAGTAATACTCCGTTCTGCAGACCAATGTTCAGATAGAGACTTGACTGCTGGGGAGCAGCATCGTCTGAATTATCGGAATCCTTCATGCCCATTTCGACGATACAGAGACTTTCCGCTGCGGCTGGTAGAGCTTGCATACTTCTCGGTGATAAACAGTCATTGTTATCGAGGGATAATATTCTTACAGTATTGTCTTGCAGACCCACCGCCAGAAAGAGCGCACGGACTTCGCCAACGGGAACAGCTCCTATTCCCATGCAGATTACTTCCGAGGGCATCTTCTTCCTTTCAGTGTACTCGTTTAGTTGACCAGTCTGAAAGAAGAAAAATAACAATAATGTAACCAAAAAGAAAGGGTTTTACAAAAAAAACAAACAAACAAAGTTTCCACCAAAATTATGAATCTTCAACGAAAAAATGCATGTTTAAAGAAAGTAGTTCAACTTTTAACAAAATGGTTGAACTTTTCTGACTAAAAAAGATGAATTCTTAACGAAAAATGTAATAGTTGATACAGTAACCAAGAGAGATTTTAATTTTGATATAAAAAACAATAGAATTCATTTGAAAAAGACGATTTTTCAACAAAGTAGGTTCAACCAAAATTGTTGAGTCTTTAAGCCAAAAAGACCAATTTTTACAAAACAGTTGAATTTTCAACAAGTAAATTTGGATTCAACTTCAGACTTAGTTTTTAACTGTAATTTAAAGATTTAATTTAAATAATTCAATTTCAAGTTTTAAAAATTAATGTTTAACCAAACAGATGGATTTTCAACTACAACTATAGAATTTTCAGTTAAAAAAATTACTTTCAACAAAAAAAACTAACTTTCAAAAAAATTGTTACATTTTCAAACAAAGTGATGAATTTTCGAATAAAATTGTGAATATCTAACTGGAATAGTTACATTTTAAATCACAAAGAATAATTTTCAAATGATGAATCTTTAACTAGAATAATTGAATTTTTGACAAAAAAAAAATGAATTTTCAACCCAAAGACTAATTTCTACAAAAAAAGACGAATTTTCAAATAAAAAAGATAATTTTTCAACCAAACATTGAATAATTAAATTTTAAGTCAAAGAATGAATGTTCAACCAAAGAAATGAATTTTTAACTAAAATTATGAAATATACGACTGAAATAATAGTTACATTTTAGGCTAAAATTAATCATTTTTAACTCAAAACCATCTAAAGGAAAAACCAGTTTTCAATTAAACAGCTCATTTTTTAACCAAAGAAATTAATTTTTAATTAAAACGACTAATCTTCAACAAAACAAAAAAATTGTAACAAAAGAGTTTAACTTTCAACCAAGTAATTTTTTTTACAACATGAAAGATGAATTTTCAACTAAAAATGATAAATATTCAACTGGAATACTTGAATTTTTAACCGAAAAGAATAATTTTTAAGCAAGAAGTTTCCACCAAAATTATGAATCCTCAACAAAAAAATGTATATTTAAGAAAGTAGTTCAACTTTTAACAAAATGGTTGAACTTTTCTGACTAAAAAAGATGAATTGTTAACGAAAAATGTGATAATTCATACAATAACCCAAAATATTTTTATTCAATATTAAAAAAAACAGTAGAGTTTATTTTAAAATGACGATTGCGCAACAAAATAGGTTATTTGTCGAACAAATTGTTGAGTTTTTAAGCCTTTTTGGCTTAAAAACTCAACAATTTTACAGCAATTACATTCAAATATTATAAAGGTTTCATAGAGAATTAACAAAATTCTACGAAATTTAAAAGGTTTTAAACAGATTTCAAGGATTCTAAAATATTGTAGAAGATTTCGAATATGAAAAAATGTCACAAACATTTAAAAGATTTCAGAACTTCTAAAATATTTCAAAGATTTCAAAATATTTTAAACATTTCACAAACATTTCAAATATTTTAAACATTTCACGAAAATTTCAAAAGATTTTATGAAAATTACAACGATTGAAAACATTTTTAAGCTTTCAGAAAGATTTAAAAAATTACACTAAAATTAAAGAAATTTCACAAGAGTTCAAAGATTCAAAAATATTTTAGAATATTTCACAAACATTTTGAAAGAATTGACAAAAAATAGAGCGATTTTAAATATTTTAAAGACTTCAGAATGATTGAAAAATTTACCAAAGATTTAAAAAAATTAAAAAGATATCAAAATATTTCAAAGATTTCACAAACATTTCAAAGCTTTCAAAGATTCTAAAATATTTCACAGAAATTGCAAAGGATTTTACAAAGATTCCAAATATTTTTCAGATTTCAAAGATTCAAAATTATTTCACAAACATTTTAAACGATTATACAAAACATAAAAATATACAAATATTAAAAAAGATTTCGCAAAAATTCCAAAAGATTTTACAAACATTACAATGATTACAAAGATTTTAAAGCTTTCAGAAAGATTACAAAAATATTAAAATTTTTTTAAATTTCACACAGATTTTAAAGATACGAAAATATTGTAGATTTCAAAGATTTCACGAACATTTTAAAAGATTTGACAAAAATTAGAGCGATTTTAAGTATTTTAAAGACTTCGGATTTTCAGAATGATTAAAAAATTTCACGAAGATTTAAAAAAATGTCAAAAATTCAAAGATAACAAAATATTTTAAAGATTTCACAAATATTTCAAAGATTCCAAAAGATTTCATAAAAATTTCGAAAGATTTTACTAAGATACCAATTATTTTTAGATTTCAAAGATCTCACAAACATATTTCAAAGATTTCAATAGATGTTATAAATATTCCGAAATACTGTAGATTTCAAAGATTTCAAAAGATTTCACAAACATTGCAAAAGATTTTACAAAAATTACAGCGATTTCGAAGATTTAAAATATATTAAAGGTTTCCAAAATATTTTAAAGATTTCACAAATATTTCAAAGATTCCAAAAGA
>CAKNXH010081945.1:25974-36621 GCA_932178445.1 Andricus quercusramuli
ACTTTTAATTAGAAGTTGAATTATTTTTATTTTAAGTAGTTTCAAATTAATCATTCATCAATTGTTATTTATAAATCAAAATTCAACACTTTTTGAATATAGTTTTGAATATTTTATTTGTAATTGGTAATTTTAAATTCATAGTCAAATATTGCTAAATATTGTTCTTTTTTTAAATTGAAACGTTTTTAATTGAATGGGTTAAGAATGGAATATTTTAGATTGAAACCATGTTGTGAAATTTTTTATATTTCAAGTTATTGGATAGACTTCTAAAAATGTCTAGCGGCCGGAATTCAAGAGACTTATCAGATTTTATGGGATTCTAAAGATTTCAATATTTCTAAAGAAATTTTAATGGATTTCAAAAGATTTAAAAAATTTCAAAGTATTTTAAAGAATGTATTTTATTTTGAAAACTTCAAAGGAATTTCTTCAAATCGAAAATGCACACTTAAAATTAAAGACCTGAAATGGAAAATTTGCAAAGTAAAATATTTTAGAATTACGCATTCCAAACCGAATGGTTACTTAGCAATTTAAAAAAAAGTTAAAATCGAACTTATTTTAGATAAGTTAGTGATTTGGATATATTTTTCTTAAATTTCTAAAATTCCCGGTCAAAAAATGAATTTCAAAATAAATATTTTTTTATTATTAAAAAAATAAATTCGTATGAATTAGGAAATGAAAAATTCGCCTGCAAGTCCAAAAATAATTATTAAAGACTTTGAAATAACCGCGACTAAAAAAATTCCAGTCACTTTTACAAGATCCCATGACTTTTCCAGGTTTTCCAGGTCCTGCAGCAACCCTGGTTATATTTTTCTTTAAAAGTATTATAATTATGGGAAATGTTTGCTCCCATACACAAGCCGGATGATTCGAATCGAGCAAAGGTGCTGAGAGCAAAATATTTTCCGCATATTTTACATCTTTGTGATAAAAAAAGTACGTCACAAAGAGAACATTATGCGGATGCTCGCAAAACTTTGAATTTTTATGCAAACAGACTGTAAAATAAAAAAAAAATAAATTTACATACACCGTCCATTTCGAAGTAAACCAATTCTCCTCCACTCAGGGCAATCACGACCTGTTTTTGATTCACAGCACATTTAACGATAGTCTTCTTTCCGGGCGCTTTCCATTCGTTAACTCGCTTGTCTGCTCGAATGTGACGAATTCCGTCCGGGTAAACCTGAAAAAAGTTAATTTTTCTTTTAAAACAATGTAATTAAAGCTCATTACGAAAGACGTTGTTGTTTATAATATTTGTCGAGGCCGAGAAACCAGGCACGCTTATAAAATAATCAAAGCGTTCCAACGATGCAAAAGCCTATTCGTTATTCTTGCACTTTCTTGCGACCGTCACGTGGTGAACCAGGTGCCGGAGATACCGAGTGCATTTAAAAAATTTTAAAAATTAAGGATGTAGATTAGTTATTTCAAGTTCCAAAATGAGCCTTGTTTAAAATGATCTGAAAATCGAGGAAAATATCCCCATTGTTACGTTTTCATTTTTTAAATTTCATTATGGAAAAATATTGTTTATAAAATTAACAATTGTATAATTTCGGAATAAATGTTTTAAAAAACGCACTCAAGAGATTTAAATAGAATCCTTCATTCAACAAAATAAGCCCTACAACATAAGGATTAAATAAGAATGGCAACTTTTGCCTAAACAGAAAGCAAAAACAAAACTCTAAATAACAGACTATTCACTGATTTTCCTTTGACCAATATTTTATTTTCCCTGACCTTTGATATACAAAGACCAGCATTTAAATATTGTAACATTTTTCACATAGAATATTAAAAAAACGGATTAAAAATTACAGATTAAAATTGAGTAATTTCAAATTTATTTATTGCAACCGAAAAGATTACTTCTACCATAAAATATGAATTTTGAACCCGAAAAGATGAATTTTCAACAAAAAGTTAATTTTTAAAGGAGAAAGATGAATTCTAAACAAAACTTCAATTGTTAACCCAACAGTTACATTTACAACAACATAATTGAACTTCAAATCAAAGGAGAGGAATTTTCAACAAAATAGTGGAGTTTTTAATCAAATAATTAAACTTTCAACCAAATATTTGAATTTTAAAGCCGTAAAACGAATTTTTTTAAAGTGAGTTGAATTTTAAACCCGAAAAGTTGATTTTTTGACTAAATACTTCAATTTTCTACCTACAAAGTTGAATTTTCAACAAAAAAAGTTCAATTTCAACATCCAAAACCATAATTTTTTAACAATCAGTTGAAAATAGTGGAATTTTGCACCAAATACTTAAATTTTTAGCCAAATAGTTGAATTTTCAACCAAACAGTCAAATTTTCAATGAAAAAAAGGTTAAACTTCAACCAAAACCAGATGCATTTTAAACGACTAGTTGAATTTTTAAGCCAAAAACACGATTTCTCCAGAAGACAGTTTAATTTTTAAACAAAATAGATGTATTTTAAACCAAAAGTTTGAAATTTCAATCAATTTTCAAGCAAAAATTAAAAAGTTTCATTCTCAGTACATAAAAAGCAATTTTCAACAAAAAATAAAAGAGTTTCCAATCAAAAAGATCAAATTTCTACTAAAATAGATGAGTTCTTGAACCAAAAAGACGAATTTTCAATTTAAAAATATCAATTTTCAACAAAAAATGCAAAAAAGCTACATCTCCAGTACAAAAAAATTAATTTCAAACCATTAAAAAAATTTTCAACGAAATAGTTACATTTTCAACTAAAGAGATTACTTTTCAACAAAAACGATGAATTTTTAACTAGAATAATTACATTTTTTTTAAATTATTTTTTAATAGAGGTTCAACTTTAAACCACGTAGTTCAATTTAAAAAAAATATAATAATTTTCAATAAATAATTAAAAAATACGAAATAGTTGAAACATCAACGGAAAAAGATCAATTTTCAACCAAAAAGTTGCACTTTTATCCAAAAAAAGATTGAATTTATACTAAAACAGACGAACTGTTAAACCAAAAACACGAATTTTAAAGTAAAAAAGATTAATCCCGGTGAATTATCAACTAAAACGATAAATATCCAATTAGAATTTACATTTATAATAACAAAAATTGATTTTTAATTAAGAAATAACGAATTTTCAACCAGAGAGATGACATTTCAAATTAAAATGATGAATCTTCAAAAACAAAAATTCAGCAAATAATTAAAAGAGATTTTAATTTCAAAAAATATAATATATTATATAATATATATTATATATAATAATATAATATTTATAATAATCTTTCAATTGTCACTTATTAATAAAACAAAAATTCAATATTTTATAATTTTCCTTTTAATATTAATTTTTTAAATAAAAAATAATTTTAAATCTTCTCAGCAAACTTAAGAATTATTTGGATTTTTATCTTTCGAACCTTTTTTCAGTTTATAGTTACAAAAATTGATTTTTAATTCATTAATAACGAATTTTCAACCAAAGAGATGACATTTCAAACTAAAATTATGAATCTTCAAAAACAAAAATTCAACGAATAATTAAAAGAGATTTTAATTTGAAATAATATAATATATTATATAATATATTTTATAGATGATAATATAATATATATAATAATTGTTCAATTGTCATGTATTAATAAAAAAATTTCAATATTTTTTTATTTTTCTCTTAATATTAATTTTTTTAATAAATCATTTTAAATCTTCCCAGCAAACTTAAGAATTATTTGGTTTGTTATCTTTCGAAGCCTTTTCAAGTTTTAAATGAAGATTGGATCTTTTTAAAACCTGTAAATATCTCTTAAATTACCTCTAATTTTTATTTTCAACTTGATAATTGTTCAATTGTTATTTATGCATAAAAATTCAATGATTTCACGTACATATTAAAAATTTTAAAATAGAAAAATTGAAATTGTACCGTTCAAAGTTTAAATTTAACACCTTGAAATATTAATGATTCAAGGCTTTCTATCTCAAATAATTCAGTTTAAAATTGTTTAGTTTTTAATACTTGATTTATAACTGCTCATTTCAAATGAACCAAAAAATAAAGTTTTAACAAACAGTCTTCAACTTTTAACCGAATTTTAACCGGAGAAGATAAATCCTCATTGAAAAATATAATAAATAGTTTAATATTCCAACAAAAAAGATTAACATTTTTAATTAAAAACTAGCAATTTTAGCTAAATTGCCATTTTTATCAGGATTCATAATAATCCAATTGATAGCCCTTTTTATACATTTTACATACGAACTAATTATTATTTTATTGTCATTCCCTAATTTCCCGACTCTAAAGCGCCAAATTTACTGAAAAAAATTTGAATTTTTACATTTTTCACAAGTTTTTAAATAATACTAAAACAATAATATGAATTCATTTCATTATTTCGGGTAAAAAATGTAACCAAAAGTAACTGTTTCATAAAATAAGTAACTTTTTAGTAATCGTGGATCTAAAAATTAACCCGTTTCGAGCCCTTTATATGTTATAAATTTTGGAATCTTATTAGTTATTAGCAAACAATAATTATTACTAAAAATATTCCTTGTTTATTTTTTATTTCATTGAGATCATTTTCTTGCTACATAAGATCTGATATGAATGATGTGATGAGCTGAGATGAGATATAAGAAGAAATGAGAATAAAATTACCTGAACTAAAGCATCTTCCCCCAAAGCAGAACAGCTTAAAGTCGGCGTCGTGCCCAGGAAACCCGAATCTGTCACTTCTTCGACAGTTTCTCCAATGCTAAGTACAAGAGTCGCATTGACGAAGGACACAATGATGTACGCGTCAAATTCCTCTGTAACCGAAATCAAATGTATCGTATAGATTATTCAACGAAAGCGTAAAAATCTGGATCTCGTCAAGTCAGAGCTAAAGGACTTTTTCTTATTTCATTTTTAATCAATAAATTCTAATTACTACCTCTACAGGGTGTCTACTCAAATCCTGAAAAAAAAATTCCCTGACAATTCCAGGTTTTTTCCAGGTATAATAATTTTTCATAGCATGTTTTTTTTTAGTTTCTAGGAATTCAATTAATATTACAAGATGTTCTTAAATATGTTATCACCATCGATTAATTGAATAATTAAATAATACTAAAAACATAATTAATCATTGCTTGTGTTTATCTCTGATTATACTTAAAATTCAGTACATATTTTGGCAAAATTAATTTGATTACTATATCAAATTCAATTTAAACGCTTAAAATTCCTAAATTTTCAAGTAAAAATTTGGATATTCTAAAAGATAGATGAATTTTTATCCGAATAGTTGAATTTTCAACCAAAAAGATTAATTTTCTACAAAAGAAGATTTTCCAAAAAAATACACTAATTCTCAATAAAACAATTGAATTTTCAACTAAAAAATATCAATTTTCAAACATATAGATGAAATTTCAATTTAAAAAGATCAGTTTTCAACCAATAGTTAAATTTTCAGTTAAAAATATTAATTTTTTACACAAGAAAAAAAAACAGATTTATTTTAGAAAGAACAAATTCAATTTAACGTTTAACCAAGTAGTTTTATTTTCAAGCGAAAAGATTAATTTGCAACTAAAATAATGAATATATAGCTGGAATACTTGAAGACAAATTTTCAAAAAAATACATAAATGTTCAATCAAAAAGATAGATTGTCAACCAACAATTGAATAATTAAATTTTCAGTTAAAAATTAATGTTCAACCAAAGAGATGAATTTTCAACTGAAATGATGTAATTTTCAAAAAAAAAGTTACATTTTCAAATAGAGTGAGATGCATTTTCAACTAAAATTATGAATATTGAACTGGAATAGTTAAATTTGAAACAAAAAACATGACTTTTCAACTAAAATGACGAGTCTTTAACTAGAATCATTAAATTTCAAACAAAAATATTAATTTTCGACTCAGAAGATTAATTTCCACCAAGAAAGTCAAAATTTTCAACTAAAAAAGATAATTTTTCAACCAAATATTGAATAGTTACATATTCAGTAAAAAAAAATTTCCAACAAAAAAAAACAACTAATTTTCAAGAAAATAGTTAAAGTTGCAATATGAATATTTAAATTTTCAGTAACAAAAATTAATTTTTAGCCAAAGAAAAAACGAATTTTCAACAAAATAGTTCGATACAATGATATAAAGCTACTTTTACAAATGAAAAATCATTGATATTCAATTTAATGTTGAAATTAAAAAAAAATTAAGCACCCTTCCGAAAAATTTCCCTGACTTTGAAAAAAATTCCCTGACATTTTCAAGTTTTTTCCAGATATATAAAAATTCCCTGACAATTGTAGGTTTTCCAGGTTGGGTAAACACCCTGCTCCATTATCACCCAGTGTCTACCTGACAAAGAGTTCAACAGATTTGATCGATTTCAAAGAATTTTCAAGATTTCTAAATACTTTAGAAGACTTTACAAATTTTTGATTTAGAACAGGGAATTTCGGAAAAGAATTATAATTCTGAGTTGAAACATCAGATCATTTTTGGCCATAAGAATTAGAATTCTGAATTTGAACAGAAATTTTTTTAAATTCCCTGCTTATAAATTCTTTCCAAAAATTCTTGTTTACTGTCATGAATTCCCTGTCCGACAATTATCTGTTCGAAAACAGCATTATATTTATTTACAATATTTTCTATTATAAATAAAAACATAGCAACTCTGTTTTTTTTTTTTAATTTTGAAGGGAGAAGTTTCAAATTCTGGCAAATTTTCATTTGCAAACAAAATTTTTAAATTCAAAAAAATTTCGATTTGAAACAAGAAATTTTTAAAATCCGACGAATTCTGACATGAAACAGGAATTATTTTTGTACATCAAAGCTAAAATTATTTTCAAAAATTTTCCGTTCAATGTAAAAAAATGACCCATTCCAAGACAAAATTATAATTCTTTTTGAAATTCTCTGATCCAAGTCAGAACTATATTTATTTACAAAATTTAAA
This sequence comes from Andricus quercusramuli, assembly GCA_932178445.1. Classification (NCBI taxonomy): domain Eukaryota; kingdom Metazoa; phylum Arthropoda; class Insecta; order Hymenoptera; family Cynipidae; genus Andricus; species Andricus quercusramuli. Next base: position 32,945 of record CAKNXH010081945.1, read on the forward strand.
TATTATATATTATATTTAAATATTTTAAAATTTCAAAGAATTCAAACTAAATAAATTACAATAAAATATTCCATTTTTTTAAAAACAATTGATGTCATTGGAGTTTTATTATCAAAATCAAAGGGTGTTTCACTAATAGCAAATATTCCTTTCTTCTGTTAAATAGTATTATTTAATAATTAAATAAACGAAAATATATATTTTAGATGATTTTCAAACGGTTCAATTCATTTAGAAAATTCACTGTTCCAAGTAGGAATTCTAATTCTTTTGGAAAATTCCCTGTTCCAACTCAGAATTAGAGCAACAAAATATCTTAAAACAATTTTAATTTGCATATTATTCTATTCCAGAGAAAAATCTCGACCACTGAGTCACATTCCCGTTCATTTCCCGATTTCCCGGTCAGGTAGACACCCCGATTACTTTTAAAAGATTAGAACAATACAATTTGATAACTGAATTTTTATGTTAAAAAAAAAGATGAATAAAATAGAATAATAAATATATGGAATATGGATGTTAATTCCTCCTCTCGCCGTGGTAAAAATTGACCCCTCTAAGGGCAATTTCGATTTTCCCCTTACCTGTCGGTTATTCGTCATTGTCTTGATCAACCAATAGCCTGCAGACATCCTGAAAGAGAGAACTGGTGTTTGATAAGAGTGTATCAATCCACCAGATTTATTAATATCTTTTTAAAAAGATATTAATCTTTCTATGCATCATACTGACTTTTTCTTTGCAAAATAAAAAACGGGTAAAAGATAAGCTTTCTAATGAGTGGCGCAAAAAGGGGTAATCATTTTTTTAAAAAGAAGAAAAATTATCGGTGCCTGAAAAGCGTGATCTATTCCCTACTTTTATCGCCTACTGAAAAGCTTCCCTGCAACACTGGGCTTCAAAAAATGATAGTTTTGATGAAAATGTCAACCAAATCTGGCTACGGTACTTCATTTTTATGCATTTTAGGCTTCAAAATAAATTTTCAGTGTTTTAATTAGATTTAATACGGTAAAATCACTCTTGAATATTTAATTTTTTTAATTTAAGATTGAACTATACTTTATTTACACATATAAAACGGAAGATTTTAAAAACTTTAGAATTAAATGCTGTTTAACTACCAAATTTTTTATTTTATACTTCTCTAAATAGAACAATTTAGTTTGTGGTTAAAAATCATAAATCCGCGCTATGATTTTCAATCCTCTAAATTGAAACATCAATCAATAAATTTGTAAATGTTCGAAATTATAACATTTTAAGCAATTTCAAGTTAGAAACTTTGAAAAAAAACGATTACAATTTTTTTCAACTACACATTTTTGTATTAAAAGTTAAATTATTTTTAATTTATTTCATTTTAAATTAATAATTGTTGAATTGTTATTTATACATCAAAATTCAACACTTTCACTTAAAAATTAATTTTTTTAAATGGAAAAATTAAAATTGTAACGTTTAAAGTTTAAATTTAACACCTTGAAATATTAATGATTCAAGGCTTTCAATTTCCAATAATTCAGTTCAAAATTGTTTAGTTTTTAATATTTGTTTTTATAATTGCTCATTTCAAATTAACCAAAAAATACGAATTTTCAACAAAAAATGATGAATCCCGAAAAATAAAACTGCGGACATAAAATATCAGACACTATAAAATTGCCGATAGATACATGAAATTCTTCGGATAATAAAATTCCCGAATCTAAACAATTAAAAAATAGTTCTTTAACTTTTTTCAATTAAAAAATTTCAAATTCATTGAGTAAAAAATTTAATATTTTAGACTGACACAATATACACAATATTTGGATTGGATTTTAAACAATTTAAAATAAAATAAAAGCGTTTAATTATGAATCTATTAATTTGAAATTATTTAAAAATTTGAAAATAGTTTATAAAATTTCAATAGGGGGGTTTACATTTGTTTGATTACTGAGGCTTTCGAAATAAAACAAGTTTAATTTTGAATGTTACAATAGATAAATGTTTTAATTTCGAACAAATTGAAAATTGTCTTATAAAATCAATTCTTGTTCATCATTTAATACTCGAACTATAGTTTATTTTTGTAACATAATTAATTATTAATATTATTATTTATTTAACTAAAAACATATTTTCGTAAATATTTTAAATTTCAAACGCTTTTAGGTTTTAGTGGTTCAACAAGGAGACGATCAGGGTTGGAATTTTTTTAAATTTTATCAATTTCCTGAGAGTCAATTGGATCATTATCAATTGGCCAACAAATTATTTGCCAATAACAAAAATCGTTTGAGAAAAAATCGAAATTTCAAGAAAAAAGAAGTATGGATTTAACGTTTACTGAATTCTTTTGTAAAATTGTATCAATATAGCATATTTTACGCTTGTTTTTATTACAAAAATTTGCCTTTTTCTTGAATTTTCAACAATTTAAAATTGAGTATTTAACAGTTAAAAATTGATAAAAATTAAAACCCGAGTTTTTAACTGTTGGAAATTCAATTCAATTTTCAATTTTTCAAGAGTTGAAAGTTCAAACCTTGAAAATTCAAGTAAAAAGAGAATTTTGTGTTAAAAACATGTATTAAAAATATTATATTTACGTAACTTTACATGATAATTTAATAAATAAACATTTCAACTCATACATTTTTTTTAAAACAAAAGTATTTTTTTTTTTTGTAAACGGATTGCCATTGGCAAATTATATTTTGGCACATTAATAATTATCCAATGGAATCTCAGTAACAATGATTTCGTAATTGAAAAAGTTAAAAATTGAATTCAACATTTAAAAAAAAAAGTTGATATCAAACTTATTTTTTAAATGGCATTATATCATGTGATTAGATAGATTTTTTCTCTACAAATTTGTAAAATTGCCAGGTAAAAATTAATTTCACTTTTATTTCCCGAATTGCCAGCATTTTGAATAAGAATTTAAAAAATCGTATTTTCTACTTTTATTAATAATAATTACATTATTTAAATTTCGCGGAAAAATGCATCGCTTCAAATTAGAAAGGATGCTAAATTTAAATGATGGTTGCTACAATATCCCATTTTCTGAATTCTTCTAGGTGTACAAGCATACACCTAGAAGATTAATAATATTTGTGCAAAATAAATTTTGTTTCTAAATATATTTACAACACTTTTTAGTTGTATTTTCAAATCAAAAAAGATAAATTTTCAACCAATGAAATGAATTTTGAACTAAGATGATGAATTTTCAACTAATAACATGAATTTTTAACCAAATAGTTGAATTTTCAACCAAAAGATTAATTTTCTACAAAAAAACTCATTTTCAACAAAGTTTATGAATTTTCAACTAAAAAAAATCAATTTTCAACCAAAATTGGAATAGTTAAAATCTCTGAAAAATAAAGGTTCAACAACAAAAGAACTAATTTTCAGAAATTTTTTTTTGCATAACAAAAAAATGTTTTTTTTTTAACTAAATAATTCAATTTTCAGTTAGAAAAGTAAAATTTAAAAAACGAGTTTTCAGCAAAATTAAATTATTTTCAACTAATAATATAAATTTTCAAGCGAAAATGGAATAGTTATATCTTCAGTTGACAAAATTAATTTGTCAGAAAAATAAATGTTCAAGAAAAGAAAAATTTCAAAAAAATAATTTAATTTTACACTAAAAAAGCTAAATTTACAAACCA
>CAKNXH010081950.1:0-13798 GCA_932178445.1 Andricus quercusramuli
CCAAATTGGAAAATTCCCGAATAATAAAATTTCTAAATTGGAAAATTTCCGAATAAGAAAATTCCCGAATTGGAAAATTACCAAATAATTATAAAATTTCAAAATTGGAAAATTCTTGAATAATAAAATCGTCCTGAATAGTTTATAATATTACCGAATTTGAAAATTCCTGCAATTTGAAAATTCCGAAAAATAAAATTTCCAAATGGAAAAATTCCCGAATAATAAAATTCCTAAATTGGAAAATTCCCGAACAATAAAATTCCTAAATTGGAAAATTCCCAAATAATGAAATTCCTGAATAATAAAATTCGCAAATTACGAAATTCCCGAAGAATAAAATACCCAAATTGGAAAATTCCCGAATTGGAAAATTTCCTTATAATGAAATTCGCGAATAGTTTATATTACCAAATTTGAAAATTCCTGAATAATAAAATTCCCGAATAATAAAATTTCCAAATTGGAAAATTCCCGAATAATAAAATTTCTAAATTGGAAAATTTCCGAATAAGAAAATTCGCGAATTATAAAATTTCCTAATAATACAATTCCGAAACAGGAAAATTCCCGAATAATGAAAATCGCGAACTATAAAATTTCCGAACAGTTTATAATATTACTGGATTTGAAAATTTCCTAATGATAAGATTTCCAAATTGAAAAATTCCCGAATAATGAAATTTCCAAATTAGAAAATTCCCAAATAATAATGAAATTTCAAAATTGGAAAATTCTCGAATAATAAAATCATTCTGAGTAGTTTGTGATATTAATGAATTTGAAAATTCCTGAATAATAAAATTACGCAAATTACAAAATTCCAGAATAATAAATAATAAATAAATAATAAATAAATAATTTTCTGTCGATAATTTTATTTTTTGGGATTTTTCAGTCGTTCCGGGAACTACAGGGGGATGACTGAAAAATCCCGAAAAATAAAATTCCTGACACTGTAAAATTCCCGAATAATAAAATTCGCGAAATATAAAATTCCCAAATTAGAAAATTCCCACGAATGATAAAATTACGAAATTTCCGGATAATAAAATTCCTAAATTGGAAAATTTCCGAATTGGAAAATTTCCTTATCATGAAATTCGCGAACAGTTCATAATATTATCAAATTTGAAAATTCCTGAATAATAAAATTCCTCGAATAATGAAATTCCTGAATAATAAAATTTCCGAATTGAAAAATTCCCGAATAATAAAATTCGCGATCTATAAAATTTATGAACAGTTTATGATATTACCGAATTTGAAAATTTCCGAATGATAAAATTCTCAAATTGAAAAATTCCCAAATAATAATGAAATTTCAAAATTGGAAAATTTTCGAATAATAAAATCATCCTGAATAGTTTATAATATTAACGAATTTGAAAATTCCTGAATTATAAAATTCCTAAATTGAAAAATTCCCGAATAATAAAATTCGTGAATTATAAGATTCCTGAATAATAAAATTCCTAAATTGAGAAATTCCCGAATAATGAAATTCCCAAATTGGAAAATTCTCGAGTAATAATATTATCCTTAATAGTTTATAATAACACCAAATTTGAAAATTTCTGAATAATAAAATTCCCGAATAATAAAATTTCAAAATTGGAAAATTTCCGAATAATAAAATTCCTAAATTGGAAAATTTCCGAATAAGAAATTTCGCGAATTATAAATTCCCGAATGATAAAATTCCCAAATTGAAAAATTACAAAATAATAATAAAATTCAAAAATTGGATAATTCTCTAATAATAAAAACGCCCTGAATAGTTTATAATATTACCGAATTTGAAAATTTCCGAATAACAAAATTCCCGACAGAAAATTGCCGAATTAAAAAATATCCGAACTAGAACATTTTCGAATTATAAGTATCCTGAATATAAACCATCCAAATTTTTTTATGAATATTATTTATTAAAAATACAATAATCATATTTTTTCAAATGAAAATTGTTTTCAATGCTTAAAGTTTCTAAAAACATTGTTCGAATTCAAAATAACAATAATTGGAAAAAAAATATTTCTCGAAGGAATTTTTTATTATTATTATTGTTATTTCAAATTCAGACAATAATTGTTTGTCTTCTTTATAAATAAATAATTTTCTGTCGGTAATTTTATTATTCGGGAATTTTCAAATTCAGTAATATTAAAAACTGTTCGGGAATTTTCCAATGCGGTAATTTTATTATTGTAGAAATTTCATTACAATTCGGAAATTTCATTATTCACGAATGTTCCAATTCGGGAATTTTATTTTTCGGGATTTTACAGTTGTCCCGGGAACCACAGGGGGACGACAGAAAATCCCAAAAAATGAAATTCTCTGCACTGTAGAATTCCCGAATAATAAAATTAAAAAATTCCCGCGAATAATAAAATTCGCAAATTACAAAATTCCCGAATAATAAAATTCCCGCACAATAAAATTTCCGAATAATAAAATTCGTGAATTACAAAATTCCTAAATTGAAAAATTCCCTAACAATAAACTTCCCGAATAGTAAAATTCGCAAATTATAAGATTCCCGATTAATGAAATTCCCAAATTAGAAAATTCCCGAATAACAAAATTCGCAAATTTTTTAATAATAAAATTCCCACATTGGAAAATGTTCTTATCATGAAATTCGCGAACAGTTTATAATATTACCGAATTTGAAAATTCCTGAATAATAAAATTCCCGATTGATAAAATTCCTAAATTGGAAAATTTCCGAATTATAAAATTCCTGAATAATAAAATTCCATAATAGGAAAATTCGCTAATAATAAAATTCGCAAATCATAAAATTCCCGAATGATGAAATTCCCAAATTAGAAAATTTTCGCGAATAATAAAATTCACGAATTATGAAATTCCCGAACAATAAAATTTCCAAATTGGAAAATTTCCGAATAATAAAATTCCCAAATAATAATAAGTTTCTTAAATTGGGAAATTTTCAAATAATAAAATTGTCCCAAATAGTTTATAATATTATCGAATTTGAAAATTTCTGAATAACAAAATTCCTGACAGAAAATTGCCGAAATAAAAAATATCCGAACTGGAAAATTTCCGAATTATAAAAATCCTGAATTTAAACATTTTTTTTTTTTCAATAAATATTATTTATTTATTAAAATACGCTAATTTGCAAATTACGAAATTCTCGTATAATAAAATCCCCAAATTGGAAAATTTCCTTATTATGAAATTCGCGAACAGTTTATATAATATCACCAAATTTGAAAATTATTTGTAATGCTCAAAGTTTCTAAAATTGTTTAAATTCAAAATAATCATTACAATTTGGAAATTTCATTATTCAGGAATGTTCCAATTCGGGAATGTTATTTTTCGGTATTTTTTAGGCTTCCGGAACCACAGGGGAATAGGGGAAAGAGGAAGAAAAATTCCATATTTCCGTTCTCCAGCCTCAGATTGTGGTACCGACGCTGATACCGAATCTCGATTGCAGCAGGCTCCACACGCCCATACGTGGATAACCTCCTCCCCAAGACTCAGAAAATCCCCAAAACTCACCGGGCGTCGTGGTCCATGTGTCCGTTGCCTCCGTGGCACAGAAAACCGCGCCTAGGAAGCAGAGAGCCGCCGTCGCGATAAGAAACCATCTTTCCTTGATCTGCATGATCCTACCGCATTATTCTCAAATCTCATCCACAAACACCACCTCAGCACTTGGCCGTGTCGTCGCACTCACCACAGGCACAGGTTGCCACAGGCACAGGTCATAAAGTTCACTATGAATACAGCAGACACCAGCGCGAGTAATCGCGCCTAGTCGTTGCCCTAGCAACACTTCGCGCCCGACTTCGGCCTCTTTTTTTAATTTTTCAAAATTAATTAATTTCCCCTTAGTTCCGGTCACAAGCGGGCACTTTCCGAAAAACGCGGTTTCGATTTTGAAAATGGAGAAAGCTGGTGTGTAGGGGAGTACGGTCGGGTGGTTGAGGGACCGAATGCGGACCGTGCGGAGGCCCGAGGTAAAATGCGCCGGTGAGCGGGATCTACCTTTTACCTCCTGTTGTTGTTGCTGCTGCTGGTTGCTGGTTTTGCTTGCTGCTGTTGCTGCTGCTGCTGCTGCTGCTGCCTTTCATTCCTCCGAGCCGAGCCGAGCCGGGCCCAGGGAATTCTCTTATACACTCACCTTGCCGGGGCACAGACTCCGCCATGTACTGGGTGGCTCGGATGGACCGTGAAGAGACTTTCTTACGAGTACCTGCCGGCTTACCTGGGACCTTTCAAGAAAAAAGAAATCAAGGGAATACTTGACCATCTTGGGTATACTTCACTATATTCGGAATAATAGAGTATCTTCAGAATACTTCAATTTTCTAAAATTGGTTCAGTGGCTTCGAAATGATTCAGAACCTTCCGAATACTTTAAAATTGTCAGAATTACTTCAGCGATTTGAAAATGATTAAAAAACTTCCGAATACTTTAAAATCGTCAGATTCCTTCAGTAAAAGATTATTTCAGTGGCTTCAAAATAGTCTGAAATACTTCAGTAACTTCTAAATACTTCAACGATTTGAAAATGATTCGAAAATTTCCAAATACATATTTAATATCGTCAGATTTCTCTAGTAATTTTAAAGTACTTCAATATCTTCATATTACTTCAGTGTCTTCTAAATAATACAGTATCTTCACAATATACTTCAATTTTTAAAGATTACTTCAGTGACTTAAAAATGATTAGAAACCTCCAAAAAACTTTAATATTGGCAGAATCTTTCAGTGAGTTCAAAATACTTAAATATCTTCATATTACTTCAGTGACTTCGAAATACTTCACTATCTTCATGACACTTCAGTATACTCTAAATAAAACAGTACCTTCACAATACTTCAATACTTCAAGATTATTTCAGTGGCTTTAAAATATTCTCAAATACTTCAGTACCTTCAGAATATTCCAGTATCTTCATATTACTTCAGTGACTTCGAAATACTTCACAATATTCATAATGCTTCAGTAAATAGTAAATAATAAAGTACCTTCACAAATCAAAGTACTTCAACATCTCAAGATCACGTCAGTGGCTTGAAAATGATTAGAAACCTCCCAAAAGCTTTAATATTGTCAGCAACTTCCAGTGACTTCAAAATACTTCAATATATTCATATTACTTCAGTGACTTCGAAATACTTCACTATCTTCATGGCACTTCAGTATATTCTAAATAACACAGTACCTTCACAATACTTCAATATTTCAAGATTATTTCATATTACTTTAGTGACTTCAACAAACTTCACAATCCTCATAATACTTCAGTATTTTCGAAATAATACAGTATCTTATTCACAATATTGTCAATATCTCAAGATAACTGCAGTGGCTTCAAAATAGTCTGAAATACTTCAGTAACTTCAAAATACTTCAAAGATTTGAAAATGATTAAAACAACTTCCAAATACTTATTTAATATCGTCCGATTTCTCTAGTAATTTTAAAATCCTTCAGTATCTTCATATTACTTCAGTGACTTCAAAATACTTTACTATCTCCATAATACTTCAGTACATTCTAAATGATACAGTATCTTCATAAATCATAATACTTCAATATCTCAAGATCACATCAGTGGCTTGAAAATATTCTCAAATACTTCAGTACCTTCCGAATACTTCAGTGACTTGAAAATTATTCAAAAACTTCCAAATACTTCAATATCTTCAAATTACTTCAGTGACTTCAAAATACTTCAATATCTTCATATTACTTTAGTGGCTTCTAAATCATACAGTATCTTCACAATATACTTCAATATTTCAAGATAACTTCAGTGACTTGAAAATGATTAGAAACCTCCCAAAAAATTTAATATTGTCCGAATCTTTCAGTGACTTCAAAATACTTCATTATCTTCATATTAATTCAGTGACTTCGAAATACTTCACTATCTTCATGGCACTTCAGTATATTCCAAATAAAACAGTACCTTCACAATACTTCAATACTTCAAGATTATTTCAGTGGCTTCAAAATAGTCTGAAATGCTTCAGTAACTTCAAAATACTTCAACGATTTGAGAATCATTACAAAACTTCCAAATACTTATTTGATATCGTCAGATTCCTCTAGTAATTTAAAAATACTTCAGTATCTTCACATTACTTCAGTGACTTCAACATACTTCACTATCTCGATAATACTTCAGTACATTCTAAATAATACAGTATCTTCATAAATCATAATACTTCAATATCTCAAGATCACTTGAGTGGCTGCAAAATATTCTCAAATACTTTAGTACCTTCAGAATACTTCAGTGACTTGAAAATTATTCAAAAACTTGAAAATACTTCAATATCTTCAGATTACTTCAGTGACTTCAAAATACTTCACAATATTCATAATATTTTGGTAAATTTAAAATGATACAGTATCTTCAGAATACTTCGACATTATAAGATTACTTCAATGGCTTCAAAATATTTTAAAATACTTCAATACCTTCAGAATACTTTAGTGACTTGAAAATTATTCAAAAAGTTCCAAATACTTCAAGATCTTCAGATTACTCCAGTGACTTCAAAATACTTCAATATCTTCATATTACTTCAGTGGCTTCTGAATAATACAGTATCACCACAATATACGTCAATATCTCAAGATTACTTCAGTCACTTAAAAATGATTAAAAACCTCCCGCAAACTTTAATATTGTCAGAATCTTTCAGTGACTTCAAAATACTTCAATATCTTCATATTAATTCAGTGACTTCGAAATACTTCACTATCTTCATGGCACTTCAGTATATTCTAAATAACATAGTACCTTCACAATACTTCAATATTTCAAGATAACTGCAGTGACTTCAAAATAGTCTGAAATACTTCATTAACTTCAAAATACTTCAACGATTTGAAAATGATTTCAAAACTTCCAAATACTTATTTCATATCGTCAGATTTCTCTAGTAATTTTAAAATACTTCAGTATCTTCACATTACTACAGTGACTTCAGAATACTTTACTATCTCCATAATACTTCAGTACATTCTAAATGATACAGTATCTTCATAAATCATAATACTTCAATATCTCAAGATCACTTCAGTGGCTGCAAAATATTCTCAAATACTTCAGCACCTTCAGAATACTTCAGTGACTTGAAAATTATTCCAAAACTTCCAAATACTTCAATATCTTCAGATTACTTCAGTGACTTCAAAATACTTCACAATCTTCATAATACTTCAGTATATTCGACGGAATACAGTATCTTCACAATACTTGAATATCTTAAGATTACTTCAGTGACTTGAAAATTATATAAAAATTTCGAAATACTTCAATATCGTCAGATTCCTTCAGTGACTTCAAAATACTTCAATAACTTCAGATTACTTCAGTGGCTTCGAAAGAATCTAAAATACTTTATTACCTTCAAATTACTTCAGTCATTTTAAAATACCTCAATATCTTCATATTCTTTCAGTGGCTTCAAAATACTTCACAGTTTTCATAATACTTCAGTAGATTCTAAATAATACAGTATCTTCATAAATTATAATACTTCAATATCTCAAGATCACTTCAGTGGCTTCAAAATATTCTCAAATACTTCAGTACCTTCAGAATACTTCAGTGACTTGAAAATTATTCAAAATACTTCAATATCCTCATATTACTTCAGTGGCTTCAAAATACTTTACTATCTTCGTAATACTTCCGTACATTCTAAATAATAAAGTATCTTCAAATATCACAACACTTTAATATCTCAAGATCACTTCAGTGGCTTCAGAATAATCTCGAATACTTCAGAACCTTCAGAATACGTGAATGATTTCAAAATAATTCAAAATTTTCGGATTACTTCAGTAGTTTCAAAAGAATCTAAAATACTTTAATACATTCAAATTACTTCAGTGACTTGAATATAATATAAAAAGTTCCAAGTACTTCAATATCGTCAGATTCCTTCAGTGACTTCAAAATACTTCAATATTTTCAGATTACTTCAGTGGCTTCCAAAGAATTTAAAATACTTTATTACCTTCAAATTACTTCAGTGACTTTAAAATAATATAGAAATTTCCAAATACTGCAATATCGTCAGATTCCTTCAGTGACTTAAAAATCTTCAATATCTTCAGATTACTTCAGTGGATTCCAAAGAATCTACAATACTTTCTTACCTTCAAATTACTTCAGTGACTTTAAAATAGTATAAAAAGTTCCAAATACTGCAATATCGTCAGATTCCTTCAGTGACTTCAAAATACTTCAGTATCTTTAGATTACTTCAGTGGCTTCAAAATACTTCACAGTCTTCATAATACTTCAGTATATTCGAAGTAATATAGTATCTTCTCAATATCTTAAGATTACTTCAGTGACTTCGAAATACTTCAATATCATCAGATTACTTCAGTGGCTTCAAAAGAATCTAAAATACTACAGTACCTTCAGAATACTTCCGCAGTGACTAAAAATACCCGAATATCTTCATATTTCTTCAGTGACTTCAAAATACTTCAATATCATCATATTACTTCAGTGGCTTCAAAATATTCTCAAATACTTCAGTACCTTCAGAATACTTCAGGGACTTGAAAATCTTTAAAAAACTTCAAAATTTTTCAATATCTTCAGATTACTTCAGTGACTTCAAAATGCTTCACAATATTCATATTATTTCGGTATATTTAAAATGATACAGTATCTTCAAAATACTTCGACATTATAAGATTACTTCAATGGCTTCAAAATATTATAAAATACTTCAGTACCTTCAGAATACTTCAGTGTCTTGAAAATTATTCAAAAACTTCCAAATACTTTAATATTGTCAGAATCTTTCAGTGACTTCAAAATACTTCAATATCTTCATATTACTTCAGTGGCTTCTAAATGATACAGTATCTCCACAATATACTTCAATATCTCAAGATCACTCCAGTGGCTTCAAAATATTTTGAAATACTTCGGTATACCTTATATTAATTCAGTGACTTGAAAATGATTCAAAAACTTCCAAATGCTTACTGGATATCGTTAGATTTCTTTAGTGATTTTCAAATACTTCATCATCTTTATATTACTTCAGTGACTTTCAAAGTACTTCACAATTTTTATAATACTTCAGCATATTCCCAAATGAATAATACAGTATCTTCAGAATACTTCAATATCATCATATTACTTCAGTAACTTCAAAATACTACAGCGTCTTGAAAATGATTCAAAAACTTCCAAATACTTAAATATCTTAAGATTACTTCAGTGGCTTTAAAATGATTAAAAACCTTCAAAAACTTCAATATGTAAGATTCTTTCAGTGACTTAGAAATACTTCAATACATTCATATTACTTCATTATATTCTGAATAATACAGTATCTTCACAAATCACAATACTTCAACATCTCAAGATTACTTCAGTACCTTCAAAATACTTCAGTGACTTGAAAATGATTCGAAAACTTCCAAATGCTTATTTAATATGGTCAGATTTCTTTAGTAATTTCCAAATACTTCAATATCTTCACATTACTTTATTGCTTAAAAATACGTCATGATCTTCATAATACTTCAGTATATTCTAAATGATACAGTATCTTTAAAATACTTCAATATCTCAATATTACTTCAGTGCCTTCAAAATATTATAAAATACTTCAGTATCTTCAGAATACTTCAGTGATTTGAAAATGATTAAAGAACTTCGGAATACTTTAATATCATGAGATTTTTTTAGTGATTTCGAAATACTTCACTATCTTCATGACACTTCAGTATATTCTAAATGACACAGTTCCTTCACAATACTTCAATATTTCAAGATAAATGCAGTGGCTTCAAAATAGTCTGAAATAATTCAGTAACTTCAAAATACTCCAACGATTTGAAAATGATTCAAAAACTTCCAAATACTTGTTTAATATCGTCAGATTTCTCTAGTAATTTTAAAATACTTTAGTCTCTTCACATTACTTCAGTGACTTCAAAATACTTCACTATCTCCATAATACTTCAGTACATTCTAAATAATACAGTATCTTCATAAATCATAATACTTAAATATCTCAAGATCACTTCAGTGGATTCAAAATATTCTCAAATACTTCAGAACCTTCGGAATACTTTAGTGACTTGAAAATTATTCAAAAACTTCCAAATACTTGAATATCTTCAGATTACTTCAGTGACTTCAAAATACTTCCCCATATATTATAAACAATACAGTATCTTCACAAATCACAATACTTCAATATCTCAAGATAACTTAGATAGCTTCCGTGGCTTCAAAATAATCTCAAAAACTTCAGTACCTTCACAATACTTCAGTGACTTGAAAACGATTCAAAAACTTCCAACTACTTATTTAATATTGTCCAATTTCTTTAGTAATTTCAAAATACTTTAATACCTTCATATTACCTGACTGACTTGAAAATGATATAAAAACATATTAGTAAACATTATTAGAATGTTTCTATGAAAATAATTGTGTAACGCTTTTTATATTGTGGACTGATTAACTAATTATTAACTTATATAATTAATATATAATTGAATATTGGATATCATTTGTGTAATAAAAGTTTGATTTTATTTAAAATGCCCCTATTCCAATGACATGATTTTTGAAACGTTGCTGATGTTGTGAAATGAGTATCTGAATTTAATTTCCAAAATCATATGTAAATATGGTTTAATTTTTGTGGAAGAAGTATAAAAGGTTTCTAATGATTCGAAATTTCGGAAATGAAAGTGAAAATTGGAAAAAAATCAAAGTAAAAATGATGTGAATGCTTGAATGAAAATGATAGTTTAATGCTTTTTATGTCATTGTGATTCTTTTTTTCAACAATATTAAGTTATTTAAAGACTGAGTTTTAATTTTTTTCTGTTAGATGACATAAATTGATTATTTATTTTAAGGTTATGCAATTGAATATTGGCTATAATTTATATAATGATAGTTTATTTACGTTTAAAATATCTCTATTCCAATTATGTACTTTTTGCGATGTGAAATGAGTATCTACATTCTGATTTCAAAATTATATGCATTTTAATCCTTAATTTCAATTTTTTATTAAATTAGTTTGAAAGGTTATTATTAATTAAAATTTGCAGAAAAATATGAGGTGAAAATTATTCGAATGTTTTGATGAAAATAATTGTTTTTTGGGATGTAAATAGAATAATTAATTATTGCCTGTTTATTTTTTTCCACAAAATTGAATTACATAAAGATTGAATTTCAATTGTTCCATATTAAGCAACAAAATTGATTATTTACTTCCAGATTATATAACTGAATGTTGGCTATCATTTGTATAATGAAAATTTATTCTTTATTTAAAATACATCTATTACAATCATATAATTTTTTTAAATGTTTGTGATGTTGTGAAATGAGTATCTGAATTCAATTTTCAAAATTACGTGTACATATGTTTCAATTATTCGAAAATTGGTTAAGGAATAAAAATTAATAAAAAAGTTAGCGCGTGTATGCGCGCGTGTTCAATAGTCTAGTGATTGAAAATACTTCAATATCTTCAAAATACTTCAATATCTTCAAAATACTTCAGTATAACTTTCGAATACTTCAATTCTTTCAAAGACTTCAGAATACATCCACTACCTCGTACAATTCCATTGCCTTTAAATTTTAAAATACTTCAAAATCCATACTCTGGTGTGTCGGATCTACTGGGTGTCTGGGATGGGCCCAGAAGAGTGTTTCTTACCTGGTTTACCTGGGACCTTTGAATAAATCCTGGGAAGCCCCACCGTAGTCGTAGTAGCAAATACTTACGTAGAATGTACATAGCTACTATATACATGTCATAGTGACATAGTGGGAGGATTCATGGTGATGTGAAATTCTCAGGTGAAGAGTGAAGAGAGAGCGTCAAGGATGAATGCAGAGTTTCTGCAATTTTTGGGTCGGAGGTGCTCTTGTGGGGTTTCATTGACTAAAATTATGAATTAGTTTACGTTTCTTCCTTAAAGCGAGCCTTAAACCATGAAAACATTTTTTTTTTTTGGGTAGCTTCAGAGTAAGTGGTCATCCGTAAATTACGTTAAAAATTTTTGGATATTTTAGAGTCTTGGACATGCCCCCCCCCCACCGTGAGTTGTTCTATGAATAGAATTTTGTACTACAAAGAAGACTGAAAAAATTGTCAAATTTTCAGCAAATTATTTAAATTTTCAACAAAATAGTTGAATTTTAAATTAAACCTACAAATATGAATTTTCACCAAGAATGGAATTTTTAATCAAGAGAGATGCATTTTTAACCAAATGGTTTGATTTTCAACTAAAATATATAAGTTCTTAATCGATTTCTTTAGTTACATCAAAATACTTCAATATCTTCAGAATAGTCAGAATAGTCTGTCTGAAAAGTCTGTCTGTCTGCCTGTCTGTCTGCCTGTCTGTCTGCCTGTCTGTCTGTTTGTCAGTCCGTCTGTCTGTCTGTTTGTCTGTCTGTTTGTCTGTATGTTTGTTTTGTGTGTCTGTCTGTCTGTTTGTCTGTCTGCTTGTTTGTCTGTCTGTTTGTCAGTCAGTCTGTTTGTCTGTCTGTCTGCATGTCTGTCTGTTTGTCTGTCTGTTGGTCCTTCTGTCTGTCTGTTTGTTTAATCTGTTTTGATTTTTGTTACCATTTTCAGTTAAAAAATTAATTTTCAATAAAAAAACGAATCTCCAAATGGTTAAATTCGAGAAAAAAAAACAAATTTTTTACAACCCTGGTCAACCAAAATTAAACTTAATCGATTTCTTTAGTTACATCAAAATTCTTCAATATCTTCAGATAGATTCAGTGTCTTCAAAATATTTCACAATCTTCATAATACTTCAGTATATTCCAAACAAAGTAATACAGTATCTTCAGAATAGTCAGAATAATCTGTCTGAAAAGTCTATCTGTCTGTTTGTCTGCCTGTCTGTTTGTCTGTCTGTTTGTCTGTATGTTTGTTTTGTGTGTCTGTCTGTTTGTCTGTCTGCTTGTCTGTCTGTTTGTCTGTCTGTATGTCTGTCTGTATGTCTGTTTGTCCGTCTGTCTGTTTGTCTGTCTGCTTGTCTGTCTGTTTGTCTGTCTGTTTGTTTAATCTGTTTTGCTTTTGTTTGAACATTTTCAGTTAAAAAATTAATTTTCAATAAAAAAAACAAATCTTCAAATGGTTAAATTCGAGAGAAAAAAACAAATTTTCAACAACCCTGGCCAACTAAAATCAAACTTAATCGATTTCTTTAGTTACATCAAAATACTTTAATATCTTCAGATAGATTCAGTGACTTCAAAATATTTCACAATCTTCATAATACTTCAGTATATTCCAAACAAAGTAATACAGTATCTTCAGAATAGTCAGAATAATCTGTCTGAAAAGTCTATCTGTCTGTTTGTCTGTCTGTTTTTCTGTTTGTTTGTCTGTCTGTTTGTCTGTCTGTCTGTCTGTATGTATGTCTGTCTGTATGTCTGTTTGTCCGTCTCTCTGTTTGTCTGTCTGCTTGTCTGTCTATTTGTCTGTATGTCTGTTTGTTTAATCTGTTTTGATTTTGTTTGACCATTTTCAGTTAAAAAATTAATTTTCAATAAAAAAACAAATCTTCAAATGGTTAAATTCGAGAAAAAAAACAAATTTTTAACAACCCTGGTCAACTAAAATTAAACTTAATGGATTTCTTTAGTTACATCAAAATACTTCAATATCTTCAGAATAGTCAGAATAGTCTGTCTGAAAAGTCTGTCTGTCTGTTTGTCTGTCTGTTTGTCTGTCTGTTTGTCTGTCTGT